>JAWWEY010000041.1:3517097-3548834 GCA_035582745.1 Loriotus luctuosus
GGCCGGGCGGGGGCCCCGCTGCCGGAGCGCGGCGAGCCCGGGGGGAGCCGGGCGGCGGCGGGGGGCGCGGCATGCGGCGGTGAGCGAGAGAGCGAGGGCGGCGGCGCTGCCCGCGGGAAGGGGCTGCGGCGGCGGCGGGAGCCGCGTCCCGCTGCCACCTGCCTGCCGGGGCCGCCGCGACCCTTCGCCTCCGCTCGCCTCTTTATGGTGAGTTTGGGCCGCGGGGCGCGGGGGGCAGCGGGGCCGCGGGGCGCGGAGCATCCCGGCAGGTGCGCGGGTATGCCCGGCAGGTGAACCGAGCATCCCGGCAGGTGAACGGAGCATCCCGGCAGGTGCGCGGGGATGCCCGGCAGGTGCGCGGAGCTGCCCGGCAGATGCGCTCTGCCCCGCGGCCGGAAAGTTGCCGGGGCAGCCCGGGCAGAATGAGGGGAGGGGAGGGATGCGCACCCGCGGAGTGCCCGCGGCCGGGGGGGCTCTCAGGGAGCCCCGGCGCTGGAGCAGAAGGATGCCCGCGGGTCGGGGGCACCGCGCCGGCTCCGCTGTCGCCTGCGAAGCGCCGCGGGGAGAAGGGCAGCACGGGAGGTGGCTCCCAGAGGCAGGGAACGGCGAGGAACATGGGCACTCGGGGCTCTGCCGAGTTGCTCGTTCAAAGAGCGCAGATATTTAACTGCTGGGAAACTACCTGCCTGTAAGTCCTCGGTATTTGCTGATTTTATTGGCGACTCATCAGACCGTTTTTCTCCTGCATGCCTCTGTCAGGGAAAGAAAGTACCGGTGTTAATAGCTGTTCGGTGCAGGTGCAGTGACACTGTGCCCCTGTAAATGTCCAGGCAGCTCCTTTGGGATGCCGCTCCTCAGCAGGGGCAGGGCTGCGCCCTGGGAGAGGGGTTTGAGATGTGACAGTGGCACACGCCGTGCCTTTCCAAAATCTGTGATGTGGCTGTTGGACACGGAGCTGCCAACTTAACATGGTTCGCACAGATGGTGAAACGAATGTGGTCTGAAGTTTGACTGGAGTGATTCACATCAGCGAAGTGTGAAAGATCTTGTCCAAATCCGCAGCTTTTGTTTATCTACTCTGTGAATTGCAAATGAGGTCTAGTATGTTACATTCTGAAGTAAGTTTAGTGTTGACTGTTTTTAAATAAAATTCAGCTCGTTTAAGGCGAGATGGAGCATAAAGCACAGCAGAAGCTGCTGGTGATGTCCCAAGAATGTCAAGTACCTTGTTTCACTTCTCTAGACTCGATGATACTTAAGAGAGGAAAGATACTGTGTGTTTCATTTGTCATTGGGAAGTGTGAAAACAGTTGTATGCATGGGCTGTAGAAGTAGAAGCAAGGTTTTGTCACTCTGGGGAAGAGATTGATGATGGTGGATGAATTGCAGTCTAAAACAGAGCTAGCTCTCATAGTCAAATAATTAAGTTTTAGAAATCAGTCCTAGCTGCTTGAGGAAGAAGTGGGGCTGTGTGAATTTTCAATATGTATGTCAATAGATCGTTTAGTTTTCAGCAAAGTGGTTGATATCATGTGCTGCAGTTATCAGGATTGTAGTAGTGATTTAGAGCAGATATTTGATTTTTATTTACTTTTACTGGAACGTTTTACATTACTGGGTTTTGAGGAAGCTATTTTTATGTAGGAATTCTGATTATAGTCGAGATCTACTTGCTATCTTATGCAGACTTTAAAGGCTTGGCTTCCCAAGTCTCATTTACAGTTTATTCTTCTGGTAAATACATTAGACAAAGGATCCAGCATTTGCTGAAATGAAATCTGTATTTCTAATGTCAAGAACTATATTTCTTTTTTCTATTAGTACTTAGCCGAGTATCAGTAATAGAGCTGACAAATGCAATGAATAAAATTCACAGTATGTTGATGATTTTTATAGTTCTTGTAATTGAAGTACTTGGTGTCCTTGACGTGATGAGGGTGCTGCTCTGGCTTTTCATGAAAGGCTGCCCTTTACTGACAGAAATACAGTCAGGAGTCAGGTGTGGAGGAGCAGAGTGTGGTGGTGAGTTGCTGTGCACAATGTGCTCCATTCCAGCCCAGGATGCACATGCAGGACTGCCAGGTGCAATTCCCAGCCCTGAGGATCGTTGCAGAGATGCCTGCACGCTGCATGCCTGATCCCCTCTGGCTGCTGCTGCTGCAGCACAGGAGGGCACTGTTATGTCCTGAGGCCATGGCTGCCAGCCTGGTGGCTTTGAAGTGGCTCCTTGCTCCCTGCTCAAAGCCACCTTGAAGTTAAACATGAACAGCAAGGCCAGGAGGGACTCAGGCACTCCTGTCAGTGTCTGTGTTCCTGCCCAAGGCAGGATCAGCTCGTACCTGTCATCTCTGATGGCATCCTTCCTGTGCTTTTTGTATTCCCATTCTCCTCTTACTTTTCTTCCTGCTTTTGCTGTCTTTTCCATGAGTTTTTTTCTTCTTGGTAATGCTCTTACCTATTATTTTCTAAAGAATCTTATCTTGTTCCCTGCAAACTCTTCCTCTGGTATGGCAGTCAGTCTCTTGCAGTATTTTTTCCTCATTGCTTTGTGGGAAATCTACTGCTTCTTTGCCAGCCCTGTATAATATGCTGGATTTACCAGGTTTCTGTCTAGTTTTTAGGAGGAATGTAATGGGAATAGCACCCTTGCTCTCTCTCTGTGCAGACAGGTAAGCTTCGTTCAGGAGCAAAGAGCTGCTCAGTATCTGCTGGCACTGGGGGAGGTTGAGCAGCTTGGAAATAGAGGAGAGACCAATGGCTGAGTTAAAAAATCCACCATTGCTAGTATTTCACCTTGTAGTTTGAACTGGCATGATCTGATTTTTAAATCTACCTAGAAGCATTATATACCATAAAGGGTAGAGCTCCTAAGTGCTGGCCACAAGAAGAAATATAATTTACAGCTATTGAAGGTATGGCTGCCTGAAGTATATTGTTTGAAAGGTGTACTGGTCTGAAAAAGATGAATCTGATGAAATTAAGAATACCACATCATAGTACAGCCTGGGACAATATATAGTAGCTGAAAAATGTGTTTGTTTTATGCATGTCAGAATTCCCCCTACTTAATTCTTGGATCTTGACTCCTTCCCATTCCATGTGGGAGATGGAGATCCTCTTGTCTCACACAGCCTTGTAAACATAGAGTGTGAACAAAACTGAAGAGTTACAATGCAGGAAAACAGACAGGGCTTAAAAGAGTGGCAAACAGGACATTTATTAGGGGTCCTGACTGTTTCTGGTCTCGATAGGGTGAAATCACAAATATCTGTAGCAGAACTTCTGATGACTCCATTGAGCAAAACTGGAGCTGTACTATTTCCTGAGAGCAGAAAGCTCCTCTCTCTGAGGATCTTCTCCCAGGTCATTAATGACAAGCCTTTTTTTTTACTTTGTTTTGAATTCTTTGCTTAGTTGCACTTTCTTATGAGTAGTTTTGTGCTTTTATTTAAATAATTGAATTTTCCAGTGCCCATGATTATTTTGTAGTGCAAGTCCTCATTCTGGGGTGTATAATGCCATCTCTGACACTTTATATTGTGCATTCTTGCAGAAGCTATCAGTAGATTGTGATTGTATCACCTATTCTGGATGTCTGCTTTAAAGATTAAAAGCTGCTTATGAAGCTCTCGGTATTTATTACACTTTCCCTTCATAACTATTATTTTGCTAAAATTTACTGTGCCAGAAATGACAACTTCTTGCAAATTAGATAATTTTATTTGTGTCCTTCAAGTTGATGCAATAAAAATGGCATTCAAACTGAAAGGAGCTGGAAAATCCCTTCTGGGATGCTGAAGTTTGTGTAATTCTGTAGAGCAGGAGGGGCTGGTTGAGTTGGATTCACAGGATGGGTCACAGCTGGCCAGCAAGCAGCAGCAAGGGCCCAAAACAGGGTGAAATACTATTTTCTGCAAAGTAAGTGTAGTTTAACATCTCTATTCTTCTGCTCAAGATTTTGTGCTTTGCAGAGATGCAGGAGGAAGAATATTTAGGGAATATTCCAAAATCCAAGGTATTTTGTGAGGTATTGATTGGGTTCATTTCAAGGGGAAAGCAGCTTTTGGTATTTTGTAAGGATGTCTCTTTCAGAAGTTGGTTGAGTGTCTCTAACATAGAACTGAAGCTCTGTGGCAGTTTTGTCCAAGCCAGCTAAAAACTCCTGAACATTTTGTAACTTTGGATGCAAAATTCCGTGTTCCCAAACAGCAGCTCCTGTGCTAATAGCTGAAAGGAGCACAGGAAATACGAATTTACACTGAGGATGCCTCAGGAAATATGAATTTACAGTGCCTCTGCCACTCATTGCCCTAAAATCCAGATAACTCCCAGGAGTGGGAGGTGCTGTGCCACAGAGTGGGAGCTGCAGGCAGCCAGGGGGCTGTGCAGAAGCAGCACAGCCCAGCTGGTGTGAGCAAACTGAGATCCGTTAAAACAATTGCCTGTGCTCCAGCTGGGAAGGTGGGAGGGAGCCTGGTTAGAGCAGGGTGAGCTGAAAGCTTGGCTGTGTCAAAGGGCAAACATGCAGAACTGAATCTGCACTTGGAGATAAACAGCGCAGGGCTGGCTGCAGGGCCAGGTGCAGCTGCCTGGGACAAGCACTACAAATACTCAGATCTTCTGTTTGCAACACGCTTGGCTTCAGCCCTCTGGAGCACAACCCCTGGTCAGGAAAGTTTAGGATACAGCAAGGAGAGGTCACAGTGCTAAAAAAGTGAATTTCAATGATGCAGGCTAGAATACAGCCCAAGCAATTGCTGCTTTAGGCTCCTCAGTGCTAAAGCAATGGTAGTGAGAGCTGGAGTGCACAGAATCACACCCACAGAATATTCTGGGTTGGAAGGGACCCACAAGGATCAAAACTAACTCTTAAGGGAATGGCCTGAGTGGGGAGTTGGTGCCTCTCAGCTTTTTGTGTGTTTTGGACTTCTTTGATTTGAGTCTGTTGCAGTGATAGCTGGGATCCAAACTTTACCTTTGGGCATTTATTCATCACTGTTCCACTGCATTTTCTTCTAGAATCAAATAAAATATGAATGTGTGCTGACCAATTTTCTTGATGAGGACACCCATAATATCTTGCTCTCCTGGCTGCTGGTTCCACAAGATTTGTAAAGATTTTATTGTCTCTGAGTTCAGTCTCTGTATTAGTTGTGAGCAAACATTATATGATCAGAGCAGTAAGAAGATGGCCTGAAAATAATTTTTTTTTCCTCTTGAGAAATTCAGGAAAACTCAGACTTGATGTAGAAACTTCCAACTCTATAAAAGTATATTATTTTGAAGGGGTGAGTTTTTGTGTGGGTAGGAAATTTAGGAGAATGTTTAAACAAGGAAGTGGTACTATTTCATATTAAATACTCCATACTTTTACTATTAATGAGTACTTTACAGTACTTTTAGTACTAATAGTTGGAGCAGTTGTAGAGAAGGTGGGAGAAGCTCTGTGTACAGATGGTTTTGTGGGACAGTTGTACTTCTGTTAAAGGAGAAAAGTTTTGCTGTGTTTTAATCAGCCCCGTGCTGACATGAGATCAAACACTAAATCCCTGTGTGCTGCCCTGCTGGGAAAGCCCAGGGAGGTGCAGTTGCTTTCCTTGGACTTGGCTCATCCTTTAGTCTGTCCTTTGGGTGTTTTAAGGCTTTTTTCTGTTTTTCTCTTTGCTGCAGCTTACACATGAGAGACACATGTAGAAAACAGTTATACATGTAATGCTGTTGTCTTACAAAACTGACAGTCTGCTGTGCACCTCAAACAGATCCAGAGCCCTGGGTTTCAAAATAAAACATTGGGTAATTATCTTGTTGTCTTGAAGAAACATATCTTTTCTGTGTCTGTTCAGTGATTAATGGCAGCCATCTCTCACAAAAGTGGTTTGGCTGGTGGATCAGCACTACTGCTGCTCTGGATGGCCAGTTCTTGAGTTTCTGCTTTTGTCTTTTCAATATGTTTTGTTAAATAGGCCCTTAGGTGTCTGAGTTTTTCCACACGTTGTAGAGGATTAGTAATTTAGGCTTTGAGGAGAGAGAAATTAGACAAAGTTGAATGGCACTGATCCAGGAAAAAGGCTTGGTAGTCTCTGTCAGAGCCAATATTGCTATCTTTGTCTGCCCTGTTCATTCACTGGTTTTGTAGTTAGCATTCATTCCTAAATTAAGGATTATGCAATATTATGGAGATATTTTGTGGAGCAAATGATTTTTGACTGTCAATAAAGAACCTGTAAACAGTGCCTGTATGAAATTTTAGAACACAATATTAAACCCTGCTTACAGAATAATCTTTTTGTCTTCAAATGGACGTAATTCAGTAACATTTCCCTTGATGCAGCACAGCCTGTGTGGTTTCTGACCATAGAGCAGAGCTTTTCTCTGGGAAAAGACATTGAAGCATCATTTTCAAGTCATGCTACTGGGTGGTTCTCTCTGATCAGCATCTCAGGAAATAATATGAAATACTCTCTGCTGTAACAATGAATCTCTACAGTGCAGCTCCAGGATTAAGAAAAAAAAAATAAAATAGTGTCACTCCACTGCAGGCTGTAAGTAGTTACCTAAATGTCCTTTCCTGCAGCATGGAAGATAAGCTGCCTAAAATGTCATCTACCACATGGTGATCCCCATTTTGAGCTGCAACAATAAAAATGCTAAGGAAGTCCCAGAGTGCAGTTTGAATTGAGCCACACAGAGTGACCCAGCAGGAAGATGAATGGATCTAGATATCCTCCTGATCTTTCTGTGATATTAGACCCTTTCCCCACTCCTTAATTTAGGACACTTTCCAAATGGCTCCCTCCTTTCCTGGTGCCCTGCTCTGGTTGCCATCGTGATGCTGTGCTGGCCTGCAGCTGCCTCCACGGGGCACCCAGCAGGTTTGCTCTGGCCATTACCAGTGCTGGGCTCCTGCCAAATCCCCAAATTGCCCATATTGCATGTTTCACACACTTGCTTCCCTCTGAATGTCCTCAGCTTCAAACCTGATAATTCATTCTTATTGTTTTCCAGTCTCTGATATTACCTGGGAGTTTTTGATTTGTGTTTTTATCTCATTATTTCTATTTTACAGTGTTGCTTTCACTTTATTTTGGTGCTGAATCTGTGGGTGTAGCTGGTTATTCAGGATCCTATGGCACTCTGGGAATAATCAGCCCTAAAGCCCAGTTTTCAGGTGGGGCAGGCTGGGATTTACCTGTGCCCTGGTGCATGGAGCTCTCTGGGGTACAAGACACAGCAAGATCCTCCTGCACAAGTCTTATTCTAAAATCACATCTTCTTTGATGCTGAAGTTATCTTTTGCTCCTCCCACTGTAAAAAGCCTCCAAATCATTCAGTTTTGGTGCTGGTATGATCTTCCATCCTCACTCTGGGAGCTGCCATACCCAGTGAGCCACTGGATTAATCACTTCTCTGCACACATTGCTCCAAACAGGCAGAATGATGCTGTCAAGTAGTTGGGCCCCTTCAAGCACTGTGGGCAGTGTTTTGTTTCCAGCAGCTGCCATTTCTCTACAGGAGGGTTTGTAATCAATTTCTAATGATAGCACTCCTTACATGTTTTTGCCTTTTAATGTGGTTTATCCAGAGAATTTCCCCTTCCTGTTGTTTCAGTGCTCGTGGTTGTGTTCCTGCTTTTGAATGGACTGAAACTGCAGCTTCAGTGCAGAGAACTGCCTTCTTTAAAATGTGTGTGTGTGTGTGTGGCAGAACCTGAGTGGATTTTAAAAAGGACTCAAGTGTTGCTTGAAATCCCATTATGTACAAACTTGGCTTAGGTGGGAACCTGTCACCCTGATTTTTTAAGATTTTCTAAGCCTTCTGATATGGACATTCTTGTAGCAAACTTTCTCACACACTTTCTGTAAATAGCTCATTGTTTTGCATTTTTTTATGGAGGAGGAGAAATTTGATGGACTGTTGGTTTGTCCAGTGTCACTGGAGAGGTGGCACTGTCACCCTCCAATCCACTGTCACTTTTGGAAATCTGTAAATGTTGGAGTCAGAATTAAACTTCTCTTTTTTTGCCTTGGAAAATCCAGTGTCCACATCTTTCTGTTTCATGTCCTAGAGTGACAGGAACCTATATAATTAATTGTGTTCTAAATATGAGGTGCTTTTCTTCTCTAATGAATCCAGAGTGTGTCACAATGAAGTTTTGGTGCTGTGGTGTACAGGAGTTTGCAGGAATGTGGGGATGTAAAGGAGAGTGAGGTCATGATCCCATTTTGGGTAAAAACCCTGTCTGGAATGAAAAGGAGTAATCCAAAACCATTTTAAAACTTAAGCAATCAAAGCGATCAAATGTAGGAAAATACAACAGCACAGTAAATACATATAGGTAAAAATCCAGTCTCTGCAAGTTAATGGTTCCCAGCAGCTCTGCTCCAATCAGCACCATTACCTGGGCTTGAGCTGCAAATTTGTTTTCAAGTGGTGACCAGGGAGCTGTGATGGCCCTGTCAGGGTCTGTCACCAGCTCAGCTTGTGGCTGATTGACACGGGCTGACAGCCTGTGGGGTGCTGTGGCATTGGTAACAACTGTTGTGCTTTGGGGGGAGTTGTGTTGATGAATAAAACAATAACTCTTAATATCAGTGTTCCTTCACCAACATGCCTTAAACCATGCAATTTTTAATTGATATATCTAGTAGTCACTATGATGCTTTGCTGTGTTACAGCTTTACAAGCAGGCAAAGGAAAATTAGGAAGCTTCCCTTGATATTAAAAGTAACGTAGACTTTTCCTCTCTTTTCATATTTGCACTGTTACAAAGCAGTAGACTAAAATATGAATCCAAATTTCTAATGCGAGTATTTCTAGCTTACAACCGTAAAAATTGTTTCCCCAATGAAGCCACTAAACATTTTGTCACTGACTGTGCAAGAAGCAAAAAGGTTTCTATGTAAAAAAAAAAAAATATTGAAGCTTTCTCAGGGTGAAGCTGTCTTAATCAAAAGTTCTTAAGGTACCAATTAGCTTGAATAAAGTTTTCTCTACTCCTTGGAATAGTTCTGAAATGGATTATTCCATGGTACATGACAATACTGTTCACAAGGAGGTAATAAATGCAAGTGAGGTAGAAATGGAGAGTAAGTGAGAAAGGTGATTAACTCTTCCTGCCTGCAGATTTCAGACTTCTGGCTGCCAAAATCAAACTGTAGTCATCATGTGTGCCCTGCTCTGAGAGATTCACACTTTGCCAATAAAGGAATGCTCTATTAGTTGCATAAGTGGATGCATCTTTATTAGCTGAGGGAATTTTAGATGGTGAATTGTCTGCTTTGTTGCTGTCCCTGTGTTTGAATCAAAGCTGTGCTATCTGCAGATCTCAGTATTGTTTTAAGAAGCTCATCCTCAGCCAGTGTTTCCACATGGCCAGAGCAAATGACTCCTGAGCTGTGTTGTATTAGCACCTCATGCATTTGCTACTTAAAATGCCACATAGTTTGATCTGGTTCTTCTTCTTTGAAGGTCTCCAAAGTGAGCCCTGAAAGCTCTGCAGACCTTCTATCATGTAAATCAGCAGGAAATGATATTGATCATGACGGGGAGGAGGAACACTTTTGATGTCCTTGCATCATGTTCCATTTGTGCTTCTCCTCTTACCCCCCTCATCAGTTTTGCCCGTCCACATCAGGGCAGCCCACGGTGGAGCCTGCACCTTTGAGGGTCATTCTGAGGCCTCTGAATTAATAAAGGAAAGCTGATCTTTTTAAAATTGTTATTATTATTTTTTAATTCTGCTATTTGTGCAATGGCTCTGGCAGTAGCGTGTGCTGGGCTGAGTGGGGCAAACAGGGATCCTGTGGTCAAAACTGCCTTTGGGGATCTCCTACAGATGTATTTTTCCTCTTACTCTGCTGGAAGGCTTGTCATCTGTGAATTTGAAGAATCTGGAATCACCTTTTAAAGATTAGGAGACTTTTAGGGTAATAACATATTCCCCTTTCTTTTATTTTTTTTTCCCTCAGCATTTTCTCCGCTGATGTTTAATGTATAAGAAGTTTAAATAATTTAATAAACTGTCTCAAATGAGGAAATTGAAAGGGAATTCCAGATGAATGTTGTAGCACAGTGCTGTTGCTGCTTGGCACTGGGGTGTGGGTGGTCCTGCCTGGCACCACGCTGGAAGAGGAGGCAGTGAGAGGGTGGTGCACTCAGGAGAACACGAGTGCTCAAATAATGCATTCAAAAGGTGAATTTGTGGTTTTCATTTACCTTTTCACAACTCTGAAATGAGCCTAGCTAATGAGCTGATAAAAGGAATTGACCTTGCAGCTGATAGCTGATGTGGAAATAGAGAGATATTGAGGAAGGTGTTTATGATCTGCACTCAGCACAGCTTGAACTGTTATTATTTGATGATTTGCATCATTGTTTCCAATACCAAATTTATGCCTCAGTAACTGAATGCAACACATCTGAGTTGCTGACACTGTGAATTATGATTTTGAATTCCTTCTATTTTGTGTTTAAATTGTCATCCATAACTTTGTGTTACGGCGCACACGAGGGAGGAAATGCTAAGCTAGGATTCCTACAGCAAGCATTAAACGAATCTATCACACCCTTTTCAAATGATAAATTTAGAAGTGCATGAAGATTTACAGAATATTCCCTATTCACAAGTATTGTAGGTTAGAGCTGCATGCATTAGCTGGGATGTCTGACTTTTGCAGGCTGTAGGTTTGAAGATGTTCTGTCTTTGGGACTCGTGGTTATCAAAATGCCTGTGTTGGTTGTGGTGAATGATAAGAGATAATTGAACATCTCTGCTGTGTTTGGGTATCACCCTGGATAGGTGTGCTAGGTGATTTGTGTGTTATCTTTAGGTGTCTCCTTTGGCCACAGTGCTGCTAAAATAAAATAAAATTTGGTCTTTTAATTGGCTGATCATTCCTGGGAAACAATACTTGCCATGATGAGTCTGGCCTGAGTGACAGCTCCAGTTACAGTTTTGGATAGTAAATTGGAAATACTGGTCTTTTGTTGGAAAGAAATGAGGGAAATAATTATTTGAATGTAAATTTTGTGCCCTATCACTGGGTGTTTTCATACAAATTAGGCAAAAGTAATTTCCTGTGATCCTTTAGAAGTCAAAGATGGAAGAGAAGTATATTTGTGTGAATTGCTTAACCACAGAATGTCACACACACTTTAACTTTTGCAAGTACAGAATAACTGGTTTAATTTGTATATCCAGAGATAGACAATGTTAATTTGTTATGCAGCCCATTAGATAGGGGAAAACCTGCTGAGGACATAAAATCCTAATCTTGAGAGAAATGCATTTGGAGAAGCCAGCAGATGTCAGTATGTTCTTGTCATACAGCCCTTTTGTTTTACACAATAATTTCCCTGGTATGAAATATTAGAGAAATAGTAAGTGATGTAACATCATGGCAATACAGGCCTGTTTGGTTTAAATAGTTCCCTGAAAATGGGATTTATTTCTGGGCCAAGGCTGGCTTGACATCCATGTACACACCAGCTTTCCCTGTGTGTAACTCCTCCTCAGACTGTGTACAGTAAAATGCTTTGCCAAATGAGGATGTCATTGATAGTACTGCACCTTAGCTTCTAATTGAGATTTTTGTTTCCTGTGTAGGTTTCCTTCCTGTATTGTAAGGCATTTTGAGAATGCTGGCACACTCCCTCCTGTTTGCCCAGCCAGGGTGTGTGTTTGAACTCTGATGTGTCTAATCAAATCTGTCTCTCTCATTTGGAGATTATTTTGCCACTGTTTATACACGGTAATAAAAACCAGATGAGCTGTTCCTTGTCTTCCTTGCGTTTCAAAAATCAATAGCATGATGACATTGTGGAGAAGACTCTCCCTTCCCTGAGAGTGCAGACTGCTGGCACAGAGTGTGAAGGATGCAGAATTCCTCATCTGGGAGGAATTACTGACCATGCTGACCCCAGTTTTTAAAGCAGGGACTGTGGCAGGGTGCCAGGCTGCCCTGGGCAGGGCTGGGCAGATGGAGCTTTGCTCAGGTGTGCAGGAACAGATGGAGATGTGGCCATGAGCAGGAGGCACAGCCTGGTGCCAGGGAACCCAGGCCTCACCCAGCTCTGTGGGCAGCACAGGGACCACCCTGAGACCCCCTGAACGTGGCTCCTGTGTCCCAGGCTCTGTCAGCAGTGTCCTCACCTGGGATGGACATGCCACAGCTCCACAGGGACACCTGGGTCCCTGCTGCCAGCAGCTCCAGCCCCACTCTGGTCCCTGTGGCCATTGCCCAGCCCAGGGCCCCCCAGTGCTGATCACCTGCAGCACTCTGTGCCCACCAGGAACCCTGTCTGAACATAAAAGGTTCTTTCCTTCAGCTCTTCTTGAGGAGCTGATGTCAGTTTGTTCTTCTGGGCTGTGTGTTGGGGAGTTCTGTCTCTTCATGAATGGATCAGGAATGCTGGGAGATGTTCCCTGAGTGGTATCACCATCATACATGATGTCTCAACAGACAACAGGAAGATGGAAGATCCCAACTTTCTGAAAATCTTACCATTACTATTTCCCACACTGTGTTCTTCTTTTTTGTATATTCACAGTCATAAAATAGTCTAGCTTCACTTCAGAATTTTTAATTACATTTCCAAGGAGAAATTTACATTTTCTCTTTCTTCAACTCTCTCTTCAAGCTCTGTCATCTTAAAGCATTTGTTTATGTGCCAGACCTGTTCTTTGTGACTTACTCCTTGCTTCTCCTCACCTCACACTTGGAGAGATTTTCAGATCATGCAAATGAGAATCAACGCAGGCAAGGTAGCTAAAAAAAGATTTCTCTGGAGTACAAACCCCCCAGAGTAGAGCATTGCTGAGGTTGTAGGCTGGGAAGAAGCTATTTGATTTTCCAAGATTGGTTTTAGTGCATTTGCCCTTAATGCAGTTTCTGCAGCTGATGACAAACACCCAAAATCCTGCTGGCCCAGGTGGGGCCCTGGGCTCCCTCCCAAGCCCCTCCAGCCACCAAATCTCTGGGAGAGAGGCTGGGAGCAGCCTCTGGTCAGGAATTCCCAGGGAGTTTTGGCAGAGATGTTGTTCCAGGCTGGGCAGTGGCAGTGGGAGATGCTGCTGCCCCTGGAATGGGAAATTCCACTCTGGCTCTGAATCCTGCTCCATTTCCAACCCTTTAAAGGCAGCATTGTCCTGTCCAGCCACATTGCAACAGATTTTGAGAATGTTTGATTTGGTTTTTAACTGAAGGATGGAGTTTTGTTAAGGAAGCTGAACTAACAGGCAGCATAGTGCTGGAGAAAATTCTCCTTTTTTCTGTTTGCTTGGGTTTTTTAGCCTGCTCTGTCAGGCTGAAGGATTTCTGCAATGTTCCCTGTGTTCCTCCCACTGGTTTTGGGGGAAGTAGGAAAATGTCTTTGCTGACTGGTGTGCTTCATCCTGGGCACAGATCTGAGGTGTATTCAGTGTAGCTGCAAATAAGTCACTTTTTAAATGGGAGATTTCAATAGTTAAACACCTGCAGGGATGTCTGTGAGCAGCTGCTGATAAAAAATAAGAAAATGCAGCACATGACACAGTTTTCTCCTACTTGTGGTATTGTAATGGGAAATAAAGGATGATTTCTCACATAGCTGTTTTCAAAGCCTGATTTTTTTCAGCATTTAGGCAGTCCCATTAAGTGTTTTAGCTTTGTTCGTTAGACAGTTCACTGTGTTCAGTAAATTTCTCCCACTGGATTAATTTTTGAGGCTCAATCCTCATTTAGAAAAAAGAAAAAAAAGGGGCTGGGGGGGAGTTTTATTTCCCAGAGGGGAAAGATGCTGTTTGAAGGGTAATGCACACAAGGAGCCTGTGCCCATGGAGGGCTCCCCTTGAAGAGAAAAACAGGACCAAGCTGGGCCTGAGGAGCACTGATGGTGCCCAAGGGCAGTGACCTTGTGGAGCAGTTGGAAATAAATCTGGTGGTGCTGGTGTTTATTCCTGTCAGAAAAGCACACCCAGCCTGTTTCATCCCTCTCAGGTATTCCTGGGGGCAGCACCCAGGGGTACCCTGTGCAAAGGCCTGGCTGTCTCTGCTCCTGCATTCTGGAGGCTGCTTGGTTCAATAATCAATATTCAGGAGCTGGTTGGTTCAATAATCAATATTCAGAGGCTGGTTGGTTTCATAATCAATATTCAGAGGCTGGTTGGTGCAATAATCAATATTCAGAGGCTGGTTGGGTCAATAATCAATATTTAGAGGCTGGTTGGTTCCATAATCAATATTCAGAGGTTGGTTCAATAATCAATATTCACAGGCTGGTTGGGTCAATAATTAATATTCAGAGGCTGGTTGGTTCCATAATCAATATTCAGGGGCTGGTTGGTTCAATAATCAATATTCAGGGGCTGGTTTGGTCCATAATCAATATTCAGAAGTTGGTTGGTTCCATAATCAATATTCAGAGGCTGGTTGGTTCCATAACCGATATTCAGATGCTCGTTGGGTCAATAATCAATATTCAGAGGCTGGTTGGGTCAATAATCAATATTCAGAGCCTGCTTGGTTCCATAATCGATATTCAGAGGCTGGTTGGTTCAATAATCAATATTCAGAAGCTGTAGGACCCTCTCAGTCCCCAGATATGAAGATATTCTGTCTGAGACACTCATTTTGCCCGATTTGATAGGCATATTGGTGTGTTCTAAGTATATCAAAAAATACAGAGGTATTTTTAGCTGCTGTTGGTAGTAGAATGATTTATTCTTAATGCCAGGGAAAGAAGGGTGAGAGCAAAGGCTCTTGAATATTTTAATAACATAATTTTGATCTATTGGGTGGAAGTTGGGAAGATTATATGGCCTTCTTATTCAGAATATGGCTCATCAGGGTGGAGGCTCTCCCAGGAATCACAAGAAATGCATAATTCTGTGCAGATATCAGGGGACTGATAGAGTAACTGATAGTAACTTGCTTAATTAAAACAAATTGCTATGAAGTTCTCTGGACTGCATTATGGGGTTGCATGTGCTCCCTGTGGGGAAAGGCAGAGGAATGATCTGGCTCTTTTATTTCATCTGTAGGTTGGTATTTACCTGGTTTTATCTTGCAGTAACGTAGAAAAATTATAAAGAAAGGCCTCATAAAACCAAGCCTGCTCTCCTAGAATCAGTCCCTCAGCTAAGCCCTTTGCAGGTTCCCATCTGAAAGCAATCCTGGTGTGATTAAATATAATTTACCCAACATAAACCCAGAATCCAAAGAATTTATTACAAAATGTCAAATTATTTCTTTCTCAACATACAAAGTGCATATCTTAACAAATGAATAAGTAAATAAATAAAAATAAACCCTTCCCTTTTAGAGCAACCTCTAGGATCTGGAACAAGATTTATTGTGTTCTTTATGGTAATGGACCAAAAAATAACCATGAACTTTCTTTAGGGAACAGTTAAAAATAATATTTCTTTTTATTTATTTACTTATTGATTAATATATGCACTTTCTATGTTGAGAAGGAAATAATTTGACGTTTTGTAATAAATTCTTTGGATTCTGGGTTTATGTTGTGTAAATTATATTTCTGCAAAATGAATAGAAGCCTAAATTTGAATCATCAGTTTTCTTGCCTGTGAAACTGATACCCATTTAATGCTCCTTTCATGGTGACTTTCAGCTGAAGCTCTGAAGGGGTGAGCAGCAATTTGTTTCCCCTGTCTGTAGCTGAAGTTTCCTTGAAAAGTTTCATTAACGCACTATCATGGTTTAAAAATAGAAACTCAAGAGAATTACTCCAACTCAAGTAATATAATGCATCAAGAAGCTTTTCATTTTATATTATAATTATTCCAAAGCACTTCAACCTAGCCACTTTTCCATTATGAGAAGAATTCTACACCATTTTGTATCCAAAATTGCATTTCTCAGAAATTCTATGCCTGTGTGTAGATAACTTGCAGTGCTCCTATTGTCCTTGTTTCTTCTCTGCTGTGGAATTAAATCCCAATGTTTAGAAAGCTCCTAAATGAGTTTTGTTGCTCTCTGTGTGCACAGAAGGTCAGAGAAGCTGCAATGCCCTGTGGATTGGAGAGCACTACATGGGGGATTTCTTGCTCCAGTAGCTACTGATGGGGTGCTTTGCAAGCCCTCCTTCTGTCAGAATTCTGCTCAGGAAAAGTTCATTTCTCTCTTTTTTCCCTTTCCTCCATCCCCCAAAAGAAGAAACTCATATTTATAGTACGCAGGCAGCTGGACAGGTCTTCAGTGTTTAGATGGAAACTATGTGTATAGTAACTTCACCTAAACATCTGCTGGTGCTTTAAATACTAAATAAATAAACAAATAACCTTGCTGCTAATTCAGTGACACCTGTCAGTTTCTCTGGGAACTGGATCCCAAAGAATTCTCAGTCAGCTGCTTAAACTGGATGTAAACTCAACTTTGAAAATACAATTTGCCTGCTGGCTTGACACTTACAAATGTCTACTATTTATTTTGGGCAGCAAAGTATTAATTTTCTTCTGGGCTTGTCTTTTGCTTGTTTGGGGATAGTTCTGTGTAGGGTTTTTTTTTGTTGTTGTTGTTTTTTGTGTTTTATTGTGTGTGTTTACATACAGTGTGGACTGAACAGGATCAGAGACTGGCAGGGGCAGGAGGGACCTCTGGATGTGCTCTGGTGCCACCAGAGCTGGGCAGGGACACCCAGAGCTGGCTGCCCAGGTGGCTTTTGGGTGTGTCCAGGGTGGAGCCATCCCAGCTGGAACATCCCCAGGGCTCAGCACTCTCCAGATGTTCTGAGGGAACCTCCTGGCTGTCCCCGTGTGCTCCCTGCTCTGCTCCTGATTTGTACACATTGGTGAGGCTCCCCTGGCCTTCTCCAGGCTGAGCAGCCCCAGCTCTCTCAGCCTTTCCTCACCTGAGGGATGTTCCAGGACCTTCAGCAGCTCAGCAGCCCTTTGGTGGCTCTGTCCTTGTTTCCCCTGTCCTGGGGATGTCAGAGCTGGGCACAGCACTCCAGGGGCGGCCTCACCTGTGCTGGGTGGGAGCTGAAGAGGGTGTTCTCCTGCTGGCAGAGCTGTTCCTCTCCCAGATCCTGCTCTCCAGGATGCTCTGGCCCTTCTTTGCTGCATTTTGAGAATGCTGCTGGCTGTTCAGCCTGGCTGCAGCACCCCAGGACCTTTCCAACCCCTGGCATCCTGGCATTTATTGGTGCCTGGGGTTGTTCCTCCCAGCTGTGGGACTTTGTCAGCCCATCTCACCCGCCTGCTGGGGCTGGCAGCAGGAGCCTGTTGTCATCTTATTGCAAAAGTCTTATTGCAATCACCTTCTGGGTGATTTCTCATGGGCACCTCCTCACAGCACTGACTCCTCCTTCTTCACAGCCAACAAACTCCATCTTTCCTAACAGCACAACTAACAAACTCCAACTCTCTCTCACCCAGCTAACCAACTCTTCTGTAGCACTCATCACAACTGGACACAGCTGTGGCCTGTTAGGGGCAGGCCTGTTCCTAATCTTTGGTGATTGGTACAGCTGCAACTCCTCAGGTGTGAGCCTGCCTTCTGCACTGTTCTCTTACATTCTATCCCTCCACAGGAGCCCCTGGGGTATCAGCCTGTCCTGTGCCACAGCAGTGACTCTGTGGCCCACCACGACATCAGTGCTGGAGGTGTTAAACTGGACTGAGCCCAGCACTGACCTCTGTCACTGGGAACTGAGGCACAGCCTCACCTAGAGCTCCCTGGGACTCTGAAGCCACCGCAGTTGGCACCTTGCTTTTTCATCTCCTCTCCACATCCATCCCTTCAGCTGCAGGTTTGGGAGGGAGCTCAGCAGCATTGCCTGATTTCCTTCTGCACCTTTGTAAAACACTCATGGGAAAAGGTGCAGCAAAGCCATCACTGCAAAGTCACACAGATTTTTCCTGAACAGCATTCATTCCCCATTAGCTCCCTGTCCAGATGGTTGAGGACATGGTGGGGCAGAATTAATGGGTGCTGGGGAATCCACCTGCACGTGGGACAGGCAGCCAGGCTGGCAGGCAGGCAGAGAGCCCTGAGAAAGGTTGTGGCTGAAGGACACCACTGTTGGGAGCACAGATGAAGATATATTCCTGAACTCAAGGAGGAAACACAGAGGGAGCATTACTGCATGGAATGATTAGATGACTGACTAATGAGCCTTGAGGGGCAAGGAAATTGGCTACAAAAGCAATTAAATAAGCACCTGACATTCCAGTGTACTCTGTATAAACGCTGAACTTTTTCCATGTTTAGTTGGCAAAGCGAGTGCTGTTAAAGCATACCAGGCAAATTGCTGCAGGAAGAAAAAAAATCTTAAAAAAAAATCTGTGTTAAACAGATTGTTCTTCTGAAAGTGTGTTAGTAAATGCTTTTCTCTGTCAGGAGGTGTGATAACACATTGCAATGCTAGCACTGTAAATCACTGTCCACAGTTTTTATTAGTTATTCTGGATATTCAAGCCAGTATTAAACTCCATGTTCTGCTTTAATCTGTGTATTGTTAGATACCACTATGTAATAATAGCTTTTTTTTTCCCCTTTAAGGACAAAACTTCTGTATAATAATCCAAATATAAGTGACAGAAGGGTCAAATCTTGTAGGGGGATAGAATGTAAGAAAATAAAGATAGAGTAGAAAGTAATCTCACCCCTAAGGAGTTTCAGCTGGGCCAATTATCAAAGATTAGGAACAAGCCTGACTTTACCAGGCCACAGCTGTGAGCAATGAGAAGCAGAGTGCTATAGAAGAGTGGGGTGGCTGGGTGAGAAGGGAACTGGAATCAGTTGGCTGCTTTGTGAAGGAGAAAGAGTCAGTGCTCTGAAGAACTGCCCATGAGAAACACCAAGAAGGTATGGAACTTTTGTGATAAGGAGACAGCAGTATGGAACCCCTGCAATAGGATGACAACAAAATCTGATGAACCAACACAGGATAGCTGTTTGTGTGACATAACAGGGTATCTGTGAAATGCACCTGGGCAGGTGCTGGTCAGTTTGGAGTGCAGTCAGCCCAGCCAGGGACCTTTCAGAAAAGGATGTTGACAACAAAAGCAGTTAAATGAGATTTTTTTATTTGGGCAGATTGAGGTTTTGAGATGCTTTGACTGCCCTCAGTCCCAGGTACCTGTACAGTGTGAGGGCTCTGGCTGAGATGGAAGGAAGGTTTTTCCTTCAGGCTCGGGTGGTTACGCTGTTTTATGCCAATTCTCATCACACAGAGCTGTGCTCACTTTGTGTGTGAGGGCAGGGAGCTTCACACCTTCTACAGGCAGAGGGGAATTCACCCACAGGATGGAACAGATGTGGATATTGGCCTCAGCTTTCTCCTTCCAGTGTACTTTCAAATTACTTGGTCAAGTATTTCTCTTGTTGCCCCACCCAGTGGAAGTAACACCTTTGGAATTCTCTTGTCAGGCAATTCAAGGTCAGCAAGAGATTTGAAACACAGTCCCAGTAAACCAAAAATGAACTGTTCATAATATTTTGAGAGCAAACCAGAGTCTCTGGTAGTGTTGCTGATCTTCAGCCAGGTGCTCAGTTAGTCTCTGGCAGCCCTTCCTGTGAGGAGGTGCTGGAAGTGTCACTAATTTTGTTCTTCCTGGTAAATATGTGCAGCTAAAAGAAGAAAGTGGCAATTTTCAAGTGTCAATTGGAGTTGTAACTATGTGTGACAAGGAACTGTGCTGGGAGATTGAAGCAAGTGGTTTCTCCCCTCTGTAACCAACTGGAAGCAAAGAAATCAGGTGGGATTTTTTTTTCTATAAGAGGAGTTAGAATCACTTCTTAAAAGTGTTGACTAATGTTATATTTGCTGCCGGAAAATCATGCTTGGTCTTTTAAGGCAGTCTAAAATTAATCATGTATTTGTTTCTTAATTGCCTCATTAAATTCAGGTTCAAGAGTCCTCCTGCACTTGGAAGTCACAATGTGCACTGCTGAACCCCATAAATGTTGTGTATGCCCTGGTTTCTTCAGAGGATAAGAATTCTGGATTTCTGAGCTGAAAGAGCTTTATTATGAAGTGACATGTCTGGCTTTAGAGACAGAGGTGGAATTGGTACATCTGAAATTAATGAATAATATATAAGGACTGATACCAGCCTTGCTTCATGAGTTGGCCTTACTATTTAGCCTCAAGCAGAAGCAAGAAACACACACACAAAAAGAAAGGTTGTTAAGGTAGAAAGTTAAATATTTAATGCCAGTGTCTGCTGTATATTTTCCTTTTGTGTATTCATGGAAATATATTTTAGAACTGGAGGCAAATGTTGTTTAAAATACAGTAGTGGCAGAAGGGGCATATTTGATTGAGGCATCAAAGTGCTAGACTTTATAAAAGGTATGAGAGAAAATTCCTGGATTAGCCTTGAAATTTTCACTGCCATCTTCCCTTTTCTTTGGGGTATTCTGGGTCTCATTTTGGCTTTCATTGGGGATTTGTGTGTACCAACTCTCCCTTTCTTTCCTGTTTTAATGAGGTGGATGAGCAGGCAGCAGTAAGAGCTGGTTGTTTTCCCAGTAGCAGTTGTGTCTTTCAAGCCCTCCACAATGCATCCTGTCAGTGACAACACTCAAAATGTAACACACATCCTTGTGTGCTGCCTTCTGTCATAAAAAAAGGGTTTTTTGAGCCTGCTGGGTCCAGAAACAGCACAGGAATTTCTGTTTCCTGGGCTAACCAGGGGCTGGATGTTACACAAAGGAAGGCGCTGGGGACAGAATGGATTTTTAGCTGAAAACATCAGAAATTGTTAGAAAAATGTAAACTTGGGTATTTTCTTCTCTTGCCCTGGAAGGTGTAGTTAGAGCATTAGGGTATGCTGAGATTTTTATGATCTGATTTGTTGGCAATGAGCAAAGATAGGCAGGGGTTTATCTGTTTGTAGCTGCACAAGTTGCAGTAAATTTGTCCTGGATCACTGTGTAGAAAGGTAGATGTTTTTTCAAGGCTTTTGGTATTCAGCTGAAACAAGAATTACTACAGATTCTGATGTTTTGCTCCTTAAAGAAGAAAAGAAATCATTGTAGAATGTGTTAATTTTCTCATTGGAAGATCTGTTTTGAAATCAGTTAGGATGTTTGTGGCCATGCTTGCTCTCAAAGTTGCAGGAAGGGCTTAGTGAGCTTCCATGGGCTTGGAATTTTAGCCTGCGTCACAGGAGCCTGCTTTTCTGTCAGATAAAGGCAATACTTTGTTTCTTCTACAGATCTAGAAGAAATTTTGTGTTAGGCTCTCCTTGTAGGACCTTTTAATATGAAAAAGCTGTTCCCAGTGGCTGGAAGTAGGAGGGAATGTTCTGATCACAGCTTTGCCTTCTTTTGGACTCAAGTCAGAAATCTACAGCCAAATCTGCAGGTGTTTTACATGAGAGGCAGCTCAAACACACACATGTGTGTGATTACATAGATGTGTCCACACTTACTTTATTTCACTCTTATTCAGAGCTTAAAAAACCCCCTGTGTTTGCAACTTGAGTGCTGCCAAATGTAGTTGAATAATTGCTTCTCCAAAAATCTGATTTGAGTAAGAAGAAAAATGTGGCCCCAGATTTTGGAAAGAGAACTTCTATGAGAAGTTAAAATGATGCAGGACTTGTTCCTGTAGGGGGGCAGAAGATAAGAAAATAAAGATAGTGTAGAAAGTAATCTCACCCCTAAGGAGCTGCAGCTGGGCCAATTATCAAAGATTAGGAACAGGCCTGACTTTTAACAGGTCACAGCCCAATGAGAAGAAGATGCTATAAAAGAGTGGGGTGGCTGGGTGAGAAGGGAACTGGGGTCAGTTGGCTGCTTTGTGAAGAAGAAAGAGTCAGTGCTCTGAGGAGCTGCCCACGAGGAACACCAAGCAGGTATGGAACTTTTGTGATAAGGAGACAACAGCATGGAACCCCTGCGATAAGATGGCAACAAAAATGTAGAATGAATCCTTTAAGTTTTAGCTGGTGCAGGATGTTGAGATGTAGAATGAGAAGGTATGGCATTCACATTCTCTGAACAAAGAGAGACATAATTCTCTCCCCCAGAGTTTTTCCTAGAGAAGCACAGAGAGAAAACAATTCTTACCTCTACTTGCTGCTCCTGTTGTTTTTGTGCATGTGGAATGTTTTAGGAAGATTGTTTACCTGAAGTGATTTGTCAGTTGGATTCTGCTGAGGGTTGTTTGGTTTCCTTGGCCAGTTGGGTCAAAGCTGTGTCCTGGCTGTCTCAGACAGTCACAGGTTTTTCTTTAGTATTCCTTAGTATAGTTATGATATGGTATCAATGTGATATAGTATAGATTTAGTGAAGCAATTGTTCAGCATTCTGAATCAATGGAGCACATCATTCCCTGTCCAGGGTTTGCCTGTTTCTTCAATAGAAGGTTCAGAAGAGATTTTTTTGGGATTGGGGCAGTTGGATTTTTACCCCTCAGGCTCAGCTTCTATGCTTCTCTGGGATGGTGTTTGGGGAGCTCTATCACCCTTCTCCATTTCTTCAGATCCACCCCATGGCTGTGCCTGGATCCTGCCCCTTTTATCCCACTGGCACAGCCAGATGGGCCCAGCAGAGAGCTCTGCAAACCCAGCTCCATCACAGCCTGAGCAATATTCATGAGAACCTTCAACCTTGTCCACCTTTGCAGAGCTGCTCAGGAAAATGTGTTCCATCTTGCTATAAATACTAATACAGAACAGCTTCTTAAGCACTAAATTCCTAGTGAATATTTTGCATATGAACATTTATTTTCTTCACTGTTATCTAGCTCAAAGCTGACTATTTTTCTGCTAGAATATTGCAGAAGCAACTTGCCTTTTTTTTCCTCCTGCTGGATGAAGCAGTTCAGGTGGATTTATTTGCTATTACTTAGGGCATTAAAACAAGGTTTTTACATTGGCTTCAGGAGGAATTTCTTGCCCTCTTATTTATGGCAGGTGTGCATTAATGGGGGAGCTGGTTTGGTTTCCATTCTGTTTTGCAGGGCTGATTTAGTCTTGAAGCAGTTTTCAAAATCTTGTAAGTGCCCAAACTATTTTTTGGCAATTATGCTAGACAGGAAGGGCGAAGATATTAAAAATTTGGAAAATGGGTTGGAAAATTGCACAGCCTATTTTCATCCCACACTTTGTCTATACTGGTTGATGTTTGTTTTTTTTTTCTTTCTAGTAAAAAAAAATCAAAAGTTCAGAAAACTTGATGGTGTAGCTTGAGAGGCAGCTGTAAAAAGTGCAGTCAGAGTCATTGTTTTAACACACAATGTCAAAAAATGGTTGTACCTGCTCTTGTGATGCTTTGTGTTTCTGGTATGGCAAACTCATTGTGCAAAGAGCATGGTGAGGTACAGGCAAATTATTTTGTAATTAGCAAAGTATGACCATTCTTATTTATTATTCATGGATATTTGGGGTTTGAGTTGCTTTCATTTCTGCTCTAAGACTGAAATATTTAAGATAGAAGCCAAAAAGAAAGGACAAAAATATCAACATAGAAAATTAAATTGTTTTAATAGGTTTCAGAACTTAATTTTCATTCTTAGTGCTCTGTGATTCTTTCATTGCAGAAGACTTTTTAATTTTTATGTGTGAGTGATCCCAGGTTGGTCTTGGGATAAGAACAGAGCTCTGGGCTTGATTCACTGATCCTCTGCTTCTGAGATGAGAATGTAGAGATGCACTTCAGATCCTCTTGGCAGGAAAGGAGGTTAAATGTGTGTTTGAGGTCTCAGAATATTGGTTTAGTGCCTCCAGTTGGTGTTCCTGTGCTGAGGGCTCCTCCTGCCCTTCATCCCTTGCAGATGTGTCCAGGTGTGCAGCCAGGCTTCTTATGGTTCTTGTATCTTGGGAATATTGAGACTTCTGTAAGGCTTCCCATGTGGTTCAGGGTTAGAGCTGTGACTTCCCCTCTGTGCTGCTTTTGCTCCTTTGTTAATCACCTGCAGTCTGTGACAGGGGCAGGAATGTTCACACAATCCTGGAATGGTTTGGGTTGGAAAGGACCCTAAAGCCCCCTCCAGGGCTCAGCCTGGAGGACAAAAGGCTCTGAGGAGACCTTAGAGCACTTTCCATTACCTAAAGGGCTACAGGAGAGTTAGAGAGAGGCTTTGAGAAGGCATGGAGTGATAGGACAAGGGAAGATGGTTTTAAACTGAAAGAGGGTGGAGATTCAGATTAGATATTAGGAAAAAATTCTTTGCTGAGAGGGTGGTGCAGCATTGGAGTTGGTCACTGAGAGAATCTGTGGCTGCCCCTGGATCCCTGGCAGTGCCCAAGGCCAGGCTGGACAGGGCTTGGAGAAACCTGGGACAGTGAAGGTGTCCCTGCCATGGTAGGGGTGGCACTGGATTAACTTCAAGGTCCCTCCCAACCCAAACCATTTTGTGATTCTTTGAATTGAGTCTCTGCTATGACATTCCTTACATTCAACAGCCCGTGGGGTGTTGTGGAGGGATCATGCTTCTCTCCTGCTCCCTTCAAGAAAACAAGCAGCTCTGATAATGTATGTGGAAAAGAAGGGATTCCTTATGTTCTTTGTGCCTTATCTTTCACACCCAAGTGAGGCTTGTGCTGGAATGTGAGGATGGAGGTGAGCTAGACAAAATATTAGCATGCTTTGATGCAAAACACAGATCTGAGTCCTCCAACTCTGACACTCTCAGCTTTGAACTTGAAATCAAATGTAAAACCCCCATTCTGGGCCCTGGCTGTTTGTGATTTACACTCTGCTTGATACCAGCCTCAGAACTGGAAGTGGCAAGTGCCACCAGTCATGCTGTAAGCAGGGATGGGGACTGTGCCAGTGTCCATGTGCCTGGGAACCTGGAGTGCAATCTCTGTTGTAGCAGGAGGATCTCTGTAGCTACTTAAAATGATAAAAAGCCACAATTATATTTCACCTTTGGAAAGCAAATGATCTTTAATCGTCTGCTGAAACTGCACTTTGCCAAGATTAAATGTAGGATTAATGCCTGAAAGTGAGGATTTCTGCAGAAAAAGGAGGATAACCCAAGTGTGGGCTTTGTCCCATAGACCTGTACCTGCTTTTTGCTCTTGGGTTCAGCAGGCAGTGGCTCTGTAAGAATAACAAAGTACTGGAATGCTCTTCCCAGGGAGGTGGTATAATCACCATCTCTGGGTCTGTTTAAAAAAAAGACTGGACATGGCACTTGGTGCTATGGTCTAGTTGAGGTGTCAGGGCACAGGTTGGACTCGATGATCTCAGAGGTCTCTTCCACCCCCATCATTCTGTGATTCTGTAATCACTGCTCTATTGCACCAGGTGCCCATGCAGTGGTGTTTAACTGGTAATGTGTGGTTCTCAGTGACCCCAAGCAAGGGGGAGAAAAGAGCTGATTTTCATTCTCCAGTGAGTTTCAGGCTGGGGAAGGTGTTGGCTTGCCAGGTTTGAGTTCAGAAGTGCCAATTGTCCTTACCCAGCTTGAGCCCTGCTGCTCAGAGCTGTCACTGCAGGGGAGGGGGCAGTTAAACCTTTGTGACCCAGCCTGCTGAACAGGGACTGGGGAGGAGCCACTGATGGTGCTGGGATGATTTGTGTAACAAATAAATAATTTTAAAAGCATCTTATGGGTCTTTCAGGTCTCAAATGAGCAGGAAGGGAAGGCTGGGATTGGGAATGGCTGTTCCTTGCTGTTCTTCCTGTTGAAATCTGAAGCTGCTTTTGATGTTGGATATCTTATGAATGATATAAACTCATGTTCAGAAAGATGTGCTTTGGAAACTCAGTGCTGACCACATGAGAATAAATTACATGTGGTAAGAACTGTGGAGAAGCCTTATGAAATTTCTGGAAGGTTTGTGCTCAAAGTGATGGTGAGTGAGATGTTCTGTAGAATGTCTTCAGGTCTTCACCTTCTGCACATGCTGAATTCAAAAATAAAGCATTTCCAGCAGACCCTGACTTACAGCTGGTTTTCTTCCATCACAAAAACCTGGTCTAGTGGAAGGTGCCCCTTCCATTGCAGTGGATTTGGAACAAGATGATGTTTAAGGTCCCTTCCAAGCGAAACCATACTGTGAGTAAAGTCCTTTTCATGGTTAACTCACTTTGCACGTGGCATCTTAACACCTGGCTGGAGGAACACTGCTTCCCTGAGGCAGCAACTAGGGAAATGAATGGTTATGTTTGTGTAACTTTGAGTTCAAGGATATTTCTGTCAGACTTGAATGCATCAGTTGATTTGTGTTTATTTTTGGGATATGGGGAAAAATGAAGTTTTCCTGTAGGCTTTATTACAGCATGGAGTGGAATATGTAAGGCAAGATTTAAAACTAAATAGCCTATTGTTTCCTGAGGTGTTTTCAATCATGAAGCCTTGCAGTTGGTTTCCCCTCCCCTCCATCTGCAGTGCTGAACCCTGTGAAACGCATCCAGCTCTCTGCTGATACCTGACTCCCTTATCTCTGCACTCTTATGAATTGCAGAATGTTTTCCAGCCCTGGAAAATCACACTTTGCCTGTGACAAAATTCTTCCTCGTCTATTTGTGAAGTGTTATGAATTTGAAGCAAGTGGCACAGGGGAAAGCTCCTGGTGGCTGCAGGTGCTGGGCAGGGGCACAGCCTGGCACTGACAGAGCTGCTCTGCTCTGTGTGGGGTGGGAGTGCACTGGAGCTGGCTCTGGCAGCTGAACACTGAGCATTCCTAAAGCTGCTCTAAGGAGGATTTAAACACCACTAAGTCAGGCTTGTTCACAGCTGAGCCTGCCTGGGTGTCATCTGGGTAAACAGAAGTGACTCCAGCTCCAGACAGATTATGCAATTGGGACCCAAGTGATTCTCCAAATGAGAATTACAGAACCCCAGAATGGTTTGGGTTGGAAGGGACCTTAAAGCTCATCTCATTCTGCCCTCTGCCACGGGCAGGACACCTTCCACTAGCCCAGGCTGCTCCAAGCCCTGTCCAGCTTTGAATTTATGCACATCCAGGGATGGTGTGTCCACAAACTCTGGGAAACCCGTGCCAGTGCCTCTCCACCCTTATAGTAAAGGATTTCTTCACAATATCAAATCTAAATCATTCTCCCTGTCCTATCACTGCATGCCCTTGTGAAAAGTCCCTCTCCAGAATGCTCCACTTTAAAATAAGAAAGAAATTAAAGTTGGGGCTGGTTTTGCAGCTTTAGTTTTCTGGGATGACAGCAGCTTTGCTGTTTCAGGGGTTTGGTCCCAGGCTTTTCCATCAGCTGAGCAGGGCAGTCAGCACTGGGACAGGTGGGACCTGGTGCTGGGCACAGTCCCATGGGGCAGGGGAAGCTGAGCCCAGCCCTGGTGTGGGAAGGAACTGCAGACAATGGGATTTTCTGGTTGGATGGACAGGCTGCCTCCTGCTTGCTGAGCAGTGCTGGAGGAGCTGACATCTGTGACAGTCTCTGGGATCCTTATTCCCAGGGCAGCCCACCTCCTTGTGCCCTGTGTGCTGCTCTGTATGATAAGAACCGAGGGATAAAAATGGCCTTGATGCCAGGTCTTGCTTCACAAGGCAGGAGTGAGTTCAAAAAGCAGCAAGAAGTCAGGAAAATCTGCTTTTTCTTCTAGCTCAGTAAAGGGACAGACAGCAGTGAGGGTGTCCCTGCAGACCCTGCTCCTGACCTTGGCACACTCATGCATGGAGTGGCTGTGTCATCTTCCTTGTCCTGCCTCCTCTCTTGTCCATAGCAAGATTGTTTTAGTCTTGAGGCATTGCTGAGTGAAAAAGGAGAGGAAAAAACCTATTTTATATAGAGAGAGGGCTAGTGCAGCTACCTGTCAGCTCCAAATCATGCCCAGATGGGAGAGGTTGCAGGAGGGGTGTGGAGAGGCAGGACAGGCTGTTTTATAAAGACAGGCACATCAAACATCACTGTAATGTAGGGGAATAATGCAACGGATTTATAGGTTTCAAATGCCTTCCCCAAACTGCTATGCAGGCTGTCACTAAAATGGAAAATAGATATAAGGTTGTATAATGTACCCACAAAGTAGTGTGTGATTTAACAGCAGTACTTACCATTTGCATTGAAACAGGCTGCAATTGCTAAAATCAGAGGGGAAGCTTAAAGTCCTAATGTTTAATGGTGGATGTGGCTGTAGAGAGCAAAATTCTGCTCACTGGGGCTGATTAATTCTGTATGGCAAAAAGATATAAGGTAAAGTGGTCTGCATACCAGGATCAATTGCTGTGCAAGAAACATATGAACATTTTTTTTTTTTCCCTTGACAGGCAAGCTCTCAATCCTGAGACATTGGAGTGTTCTGCCCTCAGTTTTAAGGTTATGAACACACAAAATCCTGACAACTCTGTTATTCAACAGGGTGAAATCTTGCTCATCTGTACCAAATGTATGGGCAGGCTAAATGGATCTATCAGCTGTGATTTGAGCAGGATATTCTGCCTTGTTAATTTATTTATTTAAGAGGATTAAAGAGAGTCTGAACAGCCATCCTGGGTTCCCTGAGGATTTCAGTGGTGTGGGGCAAGAAGGGCCATTAGAGTGGAGTGATGAGATCTTTATCACAATTTGTTCTTGTATCAAGTTTAGGGCCTCATGCTCGTGCCATTATGGGTTCTTCCAAAGGAACTTCTAAACCCAAAGTTAATTAATCACTTCTCTTGATGCTCTATTTCTCTGTTTAATTACCACATTTTGAACAATAGGTACCCTTTTTTTTTTCTATAGGGTTTTTTTTAACTTCCAATTTTCAACTCTTGCTGGCATTTCTAATTTAGAAGGGACAGGACAAAGAACTTTCTTCCTCCACCTTGCAAAGGAGTAAAAATTCTCCAGATTTGTGCACTTGCTTGTTCACCACTGTAGTTTTAAAAAATCCAAGCAGGTTATTTTTATTTTTAAAATTATGTGTTTTCTGTCTTGCAGTGGGAAATAAACTTGTGCTTCCTAGTTTAGTTAATACCTCTGCTATCATTTCTCCCTTCCTCATGAAAGTTTTATGTCCTTGTAAGAGAAGTTCTGCAGTCACAGATGATGACAGTTAGCAAAGTGTTCGCATCTCCCCAGAAAATTGTGTCAAATTGGGCTCTGGGAAGGAGAGAAGAGCTGTGCTTGTGCTCTCAATATTACATCTACATCTCTGGGGTTGTTACCATAGCTCAGTGATTTAAAAGAGTTAATATTCAGAGCTTTAAAGTGGATAAAAACAGAGAGAAAGATGGAATAAGAGGAGGTGCCCCTGGTTAATGGGGACTAGAGTGCACTGGAATTGGTTGCTGAAATAACAACCAGGAGTGAATTTGTTCACCAGCCTACTCCTTTATGCTGATCTTTTCTTATTTTATTCTCCAATCTATCACAGTAATTATGCATCACTGAACACCTGGACATTAAACTATAAAGTCTTTTCTGATAGTTCCAGTAGACTCAAGCTTGTACTGTTGGCCTGTTTTGTGTTTTACAAAGAATTTGGACTTGTGTAACCAAATTTTGCTGGGGATTTCAGTGTTTGAGCACCTCCTGAATCCATCCCTCCTGCCCAGCTGGAGAACCCCAGGCTCAGTGCTGTGCTTCTCTTGTGCTGGTGGGAAAACTGCTCTTCTTTATTCTTCTGAGTTCCTTCACTACTTGCCTTTTTGATTTTTTTCAAATTTACTGCTTTTATTGCTTCAGTATGAGAAGCATTTAATTAACTTAGTGAAGAAGGTTCCAAGGAGATTTAGCATTTATTAATGTGTATTTCTTTGCCTGATTTGGCTGTGTTTAGATCCATAGCAGTGCTGGCCACTAAAATTTTCCTTGGGACCATCAAGTTCCCCTGGAGCTGGTGTGTAAACTCTCCATTCCCTATGGAAACCATGGACACACATTCCAGTTTGCAGAGCAAAGACAACTTCCCACTTAGGACAGTGCCTGGCCTGCAGGGAGACCATAGAGTTTCAGTCTTGTGAGAAATTTCCTCATCTTTGTATTTTCATTTATTTTGCATCAGAATGAAAATAAATATTTTCAATATTTCCAATCAGAATTATATTTTAAAGTATATTTTTGGGTATTTTTATGTTTGTTTTCTGTCTGTGCTTTTAAACTTTAATAATGTTTCTTTTTTTTTTAATGCTGAGGTATTACATGGCTCAGCTTGTATTTAAAATATATTATTGAAAATAATTTAGAACAGCTGGTTTCAAGTGATTGAGTCATCTTATTTTTTTAGATTAGAATCTCTTGTTTGTTTTGTTATGAAATGCTTTGACACTTGGAACAAGAAATTAAGATAAATATTCAGCATACAAACCACAAGACAGGTGTTTTTTCCAGCATCCTTCTTGTTCCAGAGAAGTGCCATATTTCTTCTCCAGACATGTTTTTGTGCTTTTATAAATTACACCAGAGTCGGAAATTTCCACGGTTTTTCAAAAATTTTTCACTCCCTGATTCCCTGCAATTTCTTTTACTTCAGAAAAATGAGTTTAAATCAGTGGAGAAGACTGGGAACTTCTTGGTGCCTTCCTTTTACCTGGCTATAATTGATGGATTATGCAAGGAAATGAACAGAGAAGTGATACATTGATTTTAGTAGGAGAAATTCTCCCACCCAGGGCCCTGGGTACACACAAACCCAGGAGCGTGGCACTTCACTTCTGCTGTCCTTTCCCTGCCTTCATTCTGAGCCTCAAGAGTCCAGGTTTGGGTGGCTCCAGGTTTGGGATCTCAGTGCCGAGCCCTGGAGCTGCTGCTGGCTTGTAGGAGGGTGGCAGAGCAGGGATGTGTGCCAGGCCAGCCCCAGGACATTTTTGAAAATTTTTCACTCTCTGATTCCCTGCAATTTCTCTTTCTTCAGAAAATTGACTTTAAATCAGTTGAGAAGACTGGAAGCTCCTTGGTGCCTTCCTTTTACCCGGCTATAATTTGGTGGAGCACCCATGGAAATGAACAGAGAAGTGATACATTGATTTTTGTAGGAGAAATTCTCTCACACATGGGTACACACAAACCCAGGAGTGTGGCACCTCTGGGTTATTCCAGTGGGGAAATCCCAGTGCCTTGGAGCTGCTGCTGGCTGGAGGAGGGTGGCAGAGCAGGGCTGTGTGCCAGGCCAGCCCCAGGACAGGCTGCTGGCAGTTCCAGCTGTGGCTGCAGCTGGAGTGGCAGCTGCTGTCGCTGTGCCTGCAGCTCCAGAGAGGAATGAGGCTGAGACAGAGCTCTCAGCTGTTGATCCACACTCAGGGCAGCACTCAGAGCTAAGAAACAGCAGGTAGCTCCCTTGGAAGAGAAAAATGATTGTTTGCTTGTTTGTTTTTGCTGAGATGGAAGAGTTTGCCTTCTTTTCCAAGTGGGCAGCTCTGTTTCCAGGGCTGCTTCCTCTGCTTCACCTGGGGTTTGGCTGCTTAAGGAGCAGCACTCAGCAATGGCAGAAACCCACAGCCACACAGATGTTTGTGTAGAGGAGTGTAGAAGCCCTGGTTTTATAAATGGCAGCCTGGAGAACATCAGGTGCTCGTGGTGGTGAGGAGAGGCCTCCCAGAGGTGGGCATGCAGCCAGGGGCTGTCCTGGCAGGCGCTGTGTTACTGTCTTGGTTTGGAAAGACAGCAGTCTGCTAAGGAAAGCAGGAACCTCCCGTGAAATAAAGAAAATTAACTCCTAGGCCCTCCAAATTGCTATAAATTTTAAATTAAGGGGCTCTCAGGCAACAAAAAATATAAGAGCAGGAAATAACAGTTCATTATTAGGGAAGAAAATAAAAGGATAAAATAAACAATGCAGTAAACCAAACCAACATTGCCAGAGTCAGAACCCAACCTGACACCCTGTGGGTCAGGGTGCTGGCAGCAGTCCCATTGGAATTGTGGCTCAGCC
>JAWWEY010000041.1:3565519-3575523 GCA_035582745.1 Loriotus luctuosus
AGATAAGAATTGTTTTCCTTTTCTCTGAGGCTCCTCAGCTTCCCAGGAGAAAAACCCTGGGTGAAGGGATTTTTCAGAGAATGTGAATGCCACAGGGAGGCTTTCAAAGCTGGTGGAAACTGTTCTGGCAGGTGCAGGGATGGACACAAAGGGGATTCATGCACTGGGAGATGCTTTATGCACAGTTTGGCATGGACTGGTAGCAGTGGGTCATGCAAATGCTGGGGTGCTCCTGCTGGACCACGGGCCAGCTGGGTGGCTGAGAGCTCAGCAGAACAGGAGCTCAGGAGGACAGGAACCTCAGCTGATCCAGCTGCAGGTGCCCCTTGTGCTGATCCCCAGCTGAGCAGCACCTGGCCATCCTGCTGCAGAGTCACTTCACACCGTGCAAAAATTCCCAATATCTCAGCAATTAATGAAGAGGAATTTGTTGTAAGTGAACAGTGTGACTGTGAGGGCCTTTGCAGCAAAAGAAACAGAATTATTTCCATTTAGTTGAAACATCTGCCATGCCTCTGGAATTACCTGTTGTTGAAAAGTGGTTGTATTTTATGAAAAGCACCCGGAGTTAACTAGGGATGAGTGGTGATGCTTCCACCAGTGGAAGGGCTCTCACTCTATTTTACATAATTCAGGAAACCAATGGGCAAATATAGAGAGAAGGTCTCCCTGTGAATGTTGTGTGCCAAACATAAGTGCTCAGTTGGACTGAATGGCAGAGCAGGACAGCACTGAGCCATGGGCAGTGTCCCTTGCACAGGGCTGGGAAGGGCATTCTCATGGGATGGAGAAGCAGTCTCCTGTGCTTCCCACATCACCCACTCCCAGGGGTCTTTCCCTATAGGAATAGATCACACAGACTCCATTTTCTTCATGGTGGAAAAGCCCCTTCTTTACTCACATAACTTGTTTTTATACAGTTCTACAGACCTGTGTGGGACTCCCATTAGTCAGGAGCTTTCTTGCCAATTACTTTATTGGTCAGTAACAAGTTGGTATTCTGTATTGATTGGTCGCTCAAACCCCTGGGGTGTACATGCAGGAAAAGTTGTTTGTGAGAGATAGTTTTCATTTTTCTGTCTAACAGTATAAAACCAGTATAATATTCAGTTTATACAGGTGCTGGTTGTTTTTCACCAGAAATAGATTGTTATGTTAATGAGCTGCTCACACCAGGATTGCTTTCACATAGGAACTTGCAAAGTGCCAGCTTGACAAGGCCAACCACTGATTTTAGAGCAGGCTTGATTTTATGAAGCCTTTCTTTATCATTTTTCTGCCTTTCTGCAACATTTCCCTCCATCACAGGTGTGATTCCTGTCATATATGTATATATTTATATCTCTTTCTGGAGAAATCACAGGAGTCACATCCGTATCACACACAGTGAGTCTGAGCCTAGCACTGAGTCAGAGTGGACAGGAAACACTGAGTGTTCCCCTGAACTTGCCATGCAACCATCCAACTTTACTGTTATTCTTATATTTAGTGTATTAAACCACTCAGGTTTGGGCTGTCCCCAGTTCACTGCTGCCTGAGCGTCGGGCCCATGATGCACTTGCATCAGCTAAATAAGTGTTAGATCATTTGGGGAGAATGATCTCAAAGGAGGTGCTTTAGAGGAACTTAAAGGCTTTTAGATTTCTTGCTTTATAAAGGTTAAGTATTATCAGATCAGCAGGCTTTCTTTTAATTTTATTTTTATTTTGTCCTTATTCTAACCTGGAAACATCACTTACTTGCTCCCCATTTTTCCTTATCTAAGGAATAAAAGAGATTCTCCAGATATTTCCATTTTCTTTTTTGTTATCTAAAGCAGCTAGCTCTTTGAATTAATTTTCCTTGTCTGGTGTGCTTGCTTGTCCTGAATGAACTTTGGGAAAGAAGGAAGTAAACATTCTTTTGCCATCCAGTGGAGTAAGTCATCTTGTTGATATTTGAGTGTCTTAAATGGGGTTTAAGTATATGGTATTGACACTCTTCTGTAAATGGTTTTGAGAAAACCATTTATTATCCATTTGCTTGAGAGATTTGCTTGAACTCCAGTGCTTGGGAGCATTGTGTTAAATGAGATAATGTGCAGAATAGATGTGCATTTGTGGGCAGGGCAATGCAAGAACCCACAGGGCAGCAGTTGTGGGGAAAACATTCCTTTTTCCCCATTAACATGTTTTTCTGGGTCCGTGGGGTGTTTTTGCAGTCAGTGGGGAGGGGACAATGAGCAGCCTGCACACTGGAGGAAGCCTGTCGTGCATTTTTCAGTGCTTAGTCCAGCACTGAAGTATAGATAAATATAGATAAATCCTTCCACAGTCACCTTTTGGTTCACCTGGTGATGGCTGCAGGAAATCCAATATCCAGGAAATCCAGCATCTGGGCATCCAGCTCAGCAGTGGGTGCCTCAGGGAGGGGGAATTGAGCTGAAGAGCACCTGCAGCTTCTTGTGGGAGCCAGGCAGTGACACAGAGGTGCCACAGTCCCTGTGTGTGTGACTGGGCAGCCCAGGAGCAGGGGTACATGGAATTTCCCTACTCACTGCTAGGAGTCAGCAAGGCTGCAGCTCAGGGAGATGGGTCAGCTCTGCACATTGCTCTGTTTATTGATGGGTTTGGCTCAGGGCCTTTTCTTTCCCACCCTTCTCACTCTTCATTTGCTGTTCAGCAGCCATCCCATCCCATGGATTCCCTGCCCAGCTGAGGGGCTCCAGAGGGGCTGTGCTCTGTAACTGCATCTGTGGGTGGGACTGGGATGCTGGTGGAAATTCTTTTGCAAAGCCATACGTTCCTTTCAGGGAATAAATGCTTTTTTTGTATTTGTGGAAAAGGGAGCAACAGGAAACAAGGAGGAAAAAAAACCCACAACCAAAACTCAGAAGGGCATATTTGAAAATACTTTCTGTATTTTTTCCTGCCTCTTTTAGATGGGCTAGGATTAGTCAGAGGGGTTGACAAATGTGAAACTGTGTGTAGCACAGTGAGTGCATTTCAGGGATGCTCTGTGCAGCCCCAGGCTGCTGCCCACAGAAAGGTGGGAGTTTGTTCCTGTGCCCATCTGCAGATCCAGAGCTGAGACCCCAGTGCTGCTCCCTCATGCTGGGCTTGGGAGTGACTGATGCCACTCAAAGAACCCAAACTCACATGTCACTGTCACATTTTCTGAAAAATCCCTTTGCCAGGATTTCTTCTCCTGGAAAGCTGAGAAGCCTCAGAGAAAAATGTAAATAAGAATGATCTGATTTGCTTCTCCTGTGTTTGCTGCTTTGGAATGTGGCTGGAGATTGTTTACCAAATGATCATTGTTTGATTGGTTTCATGTGAATTGTTTTTAATTGATGACCAATCACCATCAACTGTGTCAGATTGAGGAGTCAGTCACAAATTTTCATTATCGTTCTTGTTAAGCCCTCTGTATCTTTTCTCTATTCTTTAGTATAGTTTTAGTATAGCATTCTTTAATATAATATTATAAAATAATAAATTAGCCTTCTAAGAACATGGGATCAGATTCCTTCATTCCTCCTCCATCTGGGGACCCAGCAAATCCCACACTCACAGGCACAAACTCCTGTGCCTGATGCAGGAGCCCAGAACTGATCCAGAAGCAGAAAATCCAAAGGGGTTTTAAGATTTTCTGTTGGAGTTGGGCTTTGAGGACAGCATGCAACAACTTCTTAAAGACACTTCAAATGTCTGTTCCAGTAAAGCCTCAAGAGTTGAGTTATTAACCCCACAGGATTTTAGAAATCATAAAAGGGCTATTCAGCTGAAAATTACATCCAGCTCTTTTAAAATACAGAATGGGGGTTTGGAAGTGCTCCATATACATCAATTGCATGCAGAACCTTGAGCCACTTTCTTTGCAGGCCAGGCTGCTTCATCCAGTGCATTTATTTTTGACAGGTTTGTTTGTTTGAAAGTGAACAGCAGTTAGAGCAATTAGATCAATAGAAATTAATGCCTTTATGGGAAATACCTGTTTGGCATTTGGGAAGAAATAAAGGACTCCTCCTGTTCTACATCAGGTTTGGACAGACATCTGTGTTCTATGGAAAACGAGCCTTTTTTATGTGAAAAGGAGTTTTGTTAATTGATTGAAGGTCTTTTAAATAAACTATAGGAGCTTAAAATTCATGAGTGCACTCCTGCATTTGTATTCCACACACAATACTTCACTGTGCTGTGGTGGTTAGAGGAGTGCAGAGTCTCTCTGTGAGCATATATTTACATGCTCAAATATATTGCATTAAAATAGAGGGATCATCTGTAATGTTGTTAAAATTGTTGGTAGTCAAGCTATGATATGTGATTGTCACTCTACAACATAAACCTATGTGGAATTTTCTCTGGTGATAAATTATTCCATATGCTCTGCCTTGATATATTTTATGTATAAGTAACATTTGTAAGAAAAACATTGAGGTGGCCTCCAATAGTAGGTCAAGATTGGGAATTTTATTCTTTGAGATATTCTGGGAGACATTTTGGAAGATATGTTAACATTGCTTTAGCAGATATTACTGTGCTTTAATTCTTAGACTTCTTCTTCCATTTCAGTCTCCATTTGTCATTTTTATACACTTGTCTTCAGGTCATGAATTGTTTTCAACTCTTTACATCTTGTTTTATTCAGCAATTCCCAATCCTTTCTGTTCAGACTGTTAGGGCTGTGTCTGAAGTTCAAAATCTCAAAGTGCAATTTGATTTTTTGATACCCCACCTTTAACTCTTGTGGTTTTGAAGACATTGTGGTTTTTATTTAGGATGTGAAGATTCCAGTAGACCTCTGGATTCCCTGTTTAACCACCTCTTCTTTAACTCTAGAGTTTTTTTAAAGTATCTTCTAGTTTCCATAGGTCTCCAGCATAACACAGTGAGCCTGGACTTGAAGATAGTCAACACCTACAAATACAATATCCAAAATGTATATTTTTATCTGTGTTTGCTGAAGATGAACTGGAATTTTGTGTGATCAGATAAATGGTCATTTTTCAGGGAAACATGTAAAAATGGTGAACACTGTGCATAGACACTGGATCTTATGGATGAGTTGGGTAGAAAATGTCTCACTGCTTTCCTGCATATTCAGTGTTCTGCCTAGGGGGTTTTAAATACAGGGGGAGTGCTGGAGGGAAAACAGAAGCTGAGGATGGTGCTGACTCCACTTTTCCATTAGTGCAAGAGTTTGTGTGGCTGAGACAGAGATCCTCAGCAGCCAGCTCAAGCCAGGCCATCCCCTGTCCTGCTGCTCAGGAGTGGAGCCTTTGGGAGGGGTGGAAGAACCTTTGGTAGGGATGGAAGAGCCTGAGGCAGCTCTGGGATCCTGAGGTGCCTTGTCACAGCTCTGTGGGTGTGTGTGAAAGCCCCACACTGATGTTCTAATGCCACGTGTATTCCCTGTGCACTCTGCACTGACATTTTCTCCAGGTGTGCCCCAAGGTCTCTTGGATATCTCCTGTTTTCACCTGGGCTTGTTCCCCTCTGCATGTTCTGTTCTCCTGTGGGATGAGCAGGTGTGGCAGCAGCTCTCTGGCCACAGAGAGCAAGGCACAGCTTTCCCAGGCATTGTCCTGGGGAAGGCTGTGAGAAGATCAGAGAAAAGAATGATAAACAATTTTTATCTTCACTTTGTGATAGATGAGTAATGTGATGATTGACTCTCACAATTAACAGGCAAATATCATGTATATAGGTTAAGAAAAGTTTTACAGATTTATAGTTATTTTTTACCTCCTTGTGGGGTTATCAAGGGATAGCTGGGGTTGGGATATCTGGGAGGGCTGGCTTGTCACTATGGTGACATCTGATCTCTAATCAGGATTTGAGGAGAAAATCTCCATCACTGGACAGAAAAGAAGAAGTTGATGGACAGAACTTTGGGAGGGGTTAAAGGGTTAAAAATGGAAAACCTCCATTGTGTGGGGGAGAGAGAGCACATGATAGGGAAAATCCTTTGCTCCTGGTGCTGTCACCTTTTTTCTCTATTCAGTCTTCTGTTGTATTTTTGATAAGGTTTAATAAACCTTCCTAAACTATGAAAAGTGAGTAACCATTCCTCACAACTTGCTGTACCTGTTGTTGTGAACATGTGGAACATGTTATGGAGATTTGTTTACCAAAGGGTGGTTTTTTAATTGGCCAGTGGTGGTGTTTGGATTCAAGGACCAGTTGAGTCCACCTGTATTGTGATTCCTGGAAGGGCAATGGGTTTCTTAATGAATATAGTAAAATAAAGTGATTGGTCAGCCTTCTGAGAAGCATGGAGTCAATGTTAATTATGACCTGGCCAGGGATGCTGGGCTATCACATGCAGGGGCTGTAGGAGCACCTCTGCATGGTGTGTCCCCTCTGTGCAGAGCATGGCCTGGCCACCCTGGGGCCCTTCACCTGCCCTGCTTGCCTGCCCAGTCCCAGTGCTGGAAACAGAAAGCAGGGCTGTATCTGCAGCTGCCACTGAAAAAGAAGTTTATTGTCTGACAAACTGCCTGGGATGCTGCTCTGAGTCAGCCACGCCTGACTCTCCTTTGGCTGCCTGTTTGCTGTGTGGCATTCTCTGGATGTTGGGGCATGCTAATACCCAAAATGTTTGTAGCTAATCAGGGCATTGCTACCTACAATCAAACTCTCTTTTCTAAACTGGCTAAATCATTTTCGGACACTGTAGCTATTAAGAGAGTTATGACTTCTCTCTCCAACACTGGAGTATCTCAATTCTCTTCCAGTCATTTGTTGCTATGATAAACTCTGAAGTGAGTATTGGGAATCTTCTGTACAGGCAGACACTCTGGCTCATGTTCATTTAAATTCAGACTTATAAATAAGAGATGAGGCTCAGGAGTCTCTCTGGAATATCCAATATGTTTTAACCTGCCAGGCCGTTGGCTGACACTGCTGTTCCCCACTGATAAAGGCATACAAGTGGAGTGTAAGAATGAAACTCCACTCTTAAAAACAATCATTTAACTGTAAGACCTTCAGCTAGCTAAAATGTGGTGGTGAATGAGTGTCTGGCAGTGTGGAGGCTGGCACAGCTCTGTTGTGCCACGATAGCACCCTTCCCTTTGAGCTGTGGTCAGAGCAGAGCACACACACTGCTCTTCTTGGCTTTGCTCTGCTGCATGGTACATTACATCCTGCTTGATTTAGAATTAAATGACTCATGGCAGAGCAGAAAGCAGTGAAATTGCTGATTTCTATAGGCTGGATGACTAAAGGATGCAGATGAGGGGTGCAGCTCGTGGGTACCAGCACTGCTGTGCCAGGCTGGGTGCTGGTGTCCCCATGGATGCTGGGCACTGCTGCCAAGCTCCTGGCTGACTCTGAAAGCTGCTGAGTGCACTTGGGATTTGCAGAAGGTTCTGTTTCAAACTGATCAGTTTTCTTCAGGCATGTGTCTGTTTAACCAAAGGTATTGCCTCAACCTAGGAGCCTCTTTTCACTTTAACTTCCATCAAAACAAGAAAACACAGGTGCCCTGGTATTCAGGCATCTAAAATCCATGGTGACTGTAATAAGTGTTACAGTGTTACTTAGGACATTTAAGATACAGTTTAATAAATAATAAAAAAACTTAATTTAGACTTCCAAAATGTTCTTGTTAATGTGTACCAAAGAATTTTTATGATTACTTCATACCAACTACTAATGCCCCTTTCTGCATATTGATCAGACAAGGGTTTTTCTGTGGCTTGGGGTGGTTTTTTTGTTTGTTTCTTTTTGTTGTTGTTGATTTAGTTTGGTTTGGGTTGTTTGGTTTTTTACTCCTTTCTCACAGCAAGACCCAATTTTCATCCTCTTTTGATGTTTTTTAGTTTCTGCAGGTTCAGGCACTTATAGGAGATCCAAGGGAGCTTTTAAATATCTCTGTTCTTTATTCCTGTGGGATCGGTCAGGCCCTGATCTCACAAGTACACCTGTAGTTTATTTTTATGTGTATGAATAGTTTCAGTTCAGTTCAAATGTGTTTGCAGGAGGAGGATCTGTGATTTTCTACAAACACTGGCTCTGATAATGCTCTTTTTAGAATTAAGCTCATGATTATAAGTCTTGATGACAATGGCTAAATTTCCATGTGATGTATATCTGTGAATGGAGAAGTCTTCAGATAATGTAAGGAATCCTTCTGAATTATGTTTTTAGCCAGCCACATCAATATCTGTAATAAATCCCTTCATTTTACTTGACTCAACAGCGATGATAAAAAGTTTTTGGTTTTTTCACTCTTTCTCCCTACCCCTGAGGAAAAGCAGAGCCTATTTTTCTAATATTTGAAACTTGTTGGCTTTTAAAAATTAGCTTGAAATAGCTCCAGGAACATCACCTGGCCGACTTCAAGGCAGCTCCCAAAATACAGTAATGCTTTTGAAAGTCAAATTAAAGGTTTGTTTCATTTAAGTTGTATAGCTGGATAAGATTAAACAAAGTGCCCTACTTGCACACAGCAATCTGTGTGGAATGGTTTTTTGATCGTCTTCATGCATATCTAAAATACACCTCCAATTTCTTTTCAGGATCTGGGCTTATTCAGCTTTTACCATAATGGTTCATTAGCCTCCTAGGCTTTTTCTTAAGAGTTGCAGTCAATTTCCCAGCTTTGCTGTTTTACATTAAATTGCTTCGATTTCCTAAATATAGAAAGGGAAGAGAACAAGCAGGAATCGTGGCAAGAGGGGTTATTCAGTGCAGATACATCATTTCTGCTTCACAGCATACTTCCAATATTGCAAAGTTTTTGCCCCTGGCTGCAAGTGTGCTAAATTTATCAAGTATTCTCAATTCTTAGAGGGTGATTTAAGTATATGCTGCTGATATTGCTTCTTGTTGGTGCTTGTTATTTTGAGATCAATGGGACTTAACATGTGGAGAGAAGCAGGAAAAGGGTGAAACCTTCATCTCTCTGCAGCATTCTGCAGTGTCCCACTGTAAATCTCTTTGAAAAGCCAGTGGTTACTCATCCAAATACTTGCCCTGAATGTCACTGAAATGAAAAATCTCTGTAGTATATATCTCTGGGACATGCTTTTTGGGCCCTGTGGCAGTGTGCTGTGTGTTGTTTTGGCAGACACAGATGATTTGAATCTCTCTGAACTGTGTGTGTAACTGCATGGAGAGTTTTTTGTGCTTACCTTCCATCCTCAGCAAATTCAGGGGAGGCACTGCAGCCTCCTGAGCAGAGCTTTTCTCCTCAGTTGCAAGGGGATGAATTCTGCCCCTTCTCCAGCCATTGCATGATCTGTTCCCAATTAATGATTATTTATACTGTGATTTGTGCTGCAGCTCAGAGGGAGATGAGCAGGGTCTGGAGGTGTTCTCTGCAGTTGTGGAGCTGGGGGATGAAGGAAGGGGTAGCCTGGCTTAGGGTGTGCTGGGGCTGTGTGAAGGGCTCTGTCCCTTCCCCTCCTGTCAGCTTTCTGGGTAGGAGTGACAATGCAGGGGCAGCAGCACCATCACCAACTACAGCTGCTCCCAGAGCCCCCAGTGCTGGGCAGACACTGGCATTTCATCCTGTCCCTTTCACTGCACAGGGGTTTCCCCATGGAAATAACATTTCCCTGCTATGTGCTCTGTTCAGCGCAACCCACGGCTCATCCAGCAGCTCAGCTCCCTCACAGCTCCTTGTCCACCCTGCTGGGATGGAGAAGAGAATTGAAAGAGCAGAAACAAGGAAACAGTGAGTTGAACAAAGTCTAAGAGAACAGAAAAACCCCCAAGAGCTGATGCAGTGTAGGAGTGTTGGGGGGTAGGAGGATTGAGATGGACGGAGACGAGAGATCTCTGCAGCCAGGTCAGGAATTTGTGGTTTATTGCAAAGGGCGTGGGGGCAGGGCCCTGCTGGGAGCTGCCAGCCACAGCTCAGAGCAGTAAAGAGAGAAGAGATGGGGAGAGAGGATGAGAGGGTGAGAGAGTAAAGGGGTAAAAGAGCGAGGTTCCCGTTACAATACAATAAATCTTCTTCTGTGCTGAATATTCTAATTCTCACTAACCAATCTAGTACAAGATACAAATCCT
>JAWWEY010000041.1:3575623-3596761 GCA_035582745.1 Loriotus luctuosus
AGTAACTGAGGGATCTCAAAGCTTGCTTTCATTTCAATCTCGCTTACAGTTTCCATATTCTCAAAATCTTTTGCCAGACAATCATATTTATAAGGCTTTTCTGTTTCATCTTCCCCAACAATGCAGGAGATCCCTCAGCAGCTGTTGCCCAGGCAGTGCCCCAGGGATGCCCCAGCCCCTTCTCCCTGTGTTTTCCTGCCCAGCATGGCAGCCTCTGGCCTGGGATATTCCTGTGCTCAGGCCAGGCCAGGTCCTGGCTCTGTTCCATCTCTCTGTGCTCTCTGCAACAGACAAAGGGAATTCCAGCCAGCCAGGCTCAGTGCAGCAATTAGAAAGTGGTTTTAAACAGGTTCAGTCCTTTTTTTTTTTTTTTTAATGTTTAATTTGCTCTTTGAGTCCAGTTTTACCACTGGGATTCCAGGTTTTTGTGAGCTTGGTAACTTTGCCAAAAGTTTTGGAAGCTCTGGCAGAGTGGGAGAAGCTCAGGGACCCACTGATGTTAGCACAACAGAGCACAGCCCAGCAAGATTCATTTTTTTAGAAACTGCTCCCTTCAGATCTTACAATCTACCAGTTTACATGGGGCGAGACATTCCCTCAACCAAATCTGTCCATAAACCCAATGTAAATGTACAAGGAAATTGCTGACCTCTTAATTAACCACTTCCATAAAATCTGCTATTAACCCTGCTCCAGAGAGTTTTAATACCTTTTGTAGCATTACACTGAATGGCAAATGAATGAATACATGGCTTATTTCTCCTGATATTTAATCTTTTAACTCTTTCTTGGCAAGTATCTTTGTAGACTCAAAAGCAGCTCCAGGCTGTGGGACTCCTGCATTTTGCAGTACTCTGTGAACTGCACCCTGGAGAGATACAGGGCATTATGTATTTCCTGTTAGGAGTAGGATCTGGGCCATAAATACAATTTTCAGTATGGGAAACAAGACCAAATATTGGCTGCACAATAGTACAAATTGTAGGGGGTGAAGGGGGTAACTTCTTTTGAAGGGTCATTGATGTTCTGTGTATTTCAGATCTGCAGTGCTGTCCTGCCAAATTATTCCATGGCAGCACAAAATACTTTGCTGCATTTCATGCCATGAAACACTGGCTGCTGCCATTGAGATGAATTTCTTTTATGCAGATGAATTTCTTTTATGCAGCTCAAGGTTTTGCCATGCTGGAAGAGTCTCTTTAATTTATAGCAGCCTGCTGCATTTCATTGTTTCTGCCTCAGACTTGTAAGAAAAGGAGTTGAGTTTTCAACCATCCTGCTGTTACTTTCTGTATGTATTTTTTAAAGTTTCTAATACAGTTCTCATTCCTCAGTGGCCAAGTAAGAGTGCAAAATCTCTCAGTGCACGTGAGAATGAGGGAGTGAGATTTTTGCCCTCTGGAAATGTGATGGTGAGCATCCCTCCTTCAAGGAGAAGATGATTGTATCAGTTTGTGCCCAGAAATTCTTGTTCTGAGAAGCCAATTGGTCTCCTCAGTGCACAGTGAAAAGCAAAGTTTTTGGTGGGCAAATAAGCTGGGAGGATTGTGGAGGTTTGAAAGGTGATTGCTACCTTGTTGTCTTCTTTTTCCCATTCATGTATTGTTAGAAAAGCATTCATAGAACCAAATGTAAGTGATGGAAAACAAATTCTTTTATTTTTGAGCGTTTGATCTATACATGTTTTTAATGCATGTTGTTGGAGAAGCCAGTTTTCAGAGTTATGAACCATAAAGATGAAGATGACAACTGGCAAGAGTGAATAAGAAACAAAAGATTGTGTTGCTGTTGAAATGAAGCAATCATTTTCATGGAAAGTTTCTGTACAACAGAAAATTGAGATGAATGAGCACAAAATCTTTTGCATTAATGATTTACTTTCTGGTCTGCACATATTAGTCAGCTTTTAATTACAGTTAAATAGTTTTTAATCTTTCTTTATGATAGTTCTACAGTACATTCAGAGAGGAACACTGAAGCATGTGAAGGATTTCAGTTTTGTAATATGTGCTTTCTAGTTAAGGAGAAATAGATGTATTCTCTGGCCATTTGTTTTCCTGCAGAAAGATAAGGAAATATGTGCATTTTGGGGCAGAAGATGTAAAATATAGGAAGGACTGGAACTGTAGCAGTGATTTGCAGAGGCTTTCAGGGATGTTTATTTTGTCAAGTGATGTTTATTTTGTGAAGTGATAATGAACTGTTAAATATTTAAGTTATAAAACAGTCACAACCTGTATTTGAGCTGCTAAAGGCTATTTAAAAATAGAGTGATCAGTGAATGCTGAACTAAGTCACAGATATTCTTTGGCTTTAGCCTCTTGTATGGATAAATGTGTTGATAAATGGCCAGTCCTTATTCTCTGACATTTTTGATATATTTGTGAAGTTTCCCTGGCAGGTCACTCTCAAATATGATGTTTGATCAAAAAAAAAAAAAACAACATAACTTTCCTCATTTGCTGCAGAGTTGCATTTTGAAATTGGTTTTTAAGTGTCACAGTCATCATGACTTTACTTTTAATTAGCACTTGTTTTTTTCCTGATTTTGGGGCAGCGTGCTTTGAAGGCACAGTTAAAATGTTCCCTTTTGCAAAAGCTTCCCAGCGAGCCTGCAGTGGAGGGGAGGTAGGAAATGTGGAGCAGAGCTCTCAGCCTTGGCAGGCAAGAGGGGCTTTTGTTTTTGTGGGGGTTTTGTTCTGGAGGTGCTGTGCTTGCTGTGACTTGAAAGCAGAGAGAGAAGGTGAAGCTGCAGCTCCTCAGATCTGTCTGCTGTATCCCAGAAGGCAGCATGGGGTAAGTGCAGGCTCTTTTGTAAATGTTTTCTTTTGAGCATGTACCCAGCAGGGGACAGAAGGTGACACAGGCTGTTGGCAGAGCAGAGGTCACTTCTCTGTAATGAAGGGGAAAGGAACAGAGGGTGAGCGGGAGCCAAAAATAACTGAATTCATTGTTGCTCAGAACACAGAACGTGGAGGAAAACCTGGCTGCTTTAAGGAAGTTTATTCTGTAGGAAATTTGATGCTTTCCAAGCAATTGATAGAAAGGATATAAAAATATGGCATCAGATGCTTCATTGAAAATTCCTGTGGAATCTTTTTGGAGGAAGGAAGTTTGACAGTGCATTGGGAGCAAACTCAATATGGTGATACTGTTGAACTGCCACAGAGAAACTATATCTCAAGGGTTTTAATTATTTAGAACTGTGGGAAAACTTTGTTAATTGGTATTACCTCAGATTTCCAGTGTGTACCTCAGTTTGTCTGGCTCATTAGAGCCAGGTGAGGTTCCTCAGGCTGATGGATTGGAAATGCCTGTGTGTGCTTTGGAGGTCAGCACAGCTGATCCCCTCAGCTGTGGACAATGAAGTCATTAAAGATTCTCACTGAGCTGGGGCACACTGAAATTCCTGGATGTTCATCTTGTAGCTGAGTGAGGCTTTTTACAGCATTTCTTCTGGGGCTGGCATTTTGGAGTTGCAGAAACAATGGGGGATGAGGAGGACAATGCCTTGCAGAATTCACCAAGAGGTTTGTGGAGGAGGATGGAAGGAGCACAGAGTGGACCTTGAGGATGTGAAATACTTGTGCTGCAGCCCTAAGAGAGAGCTCAGAACCCAGTGAGGCAGTAGGAACCTGCAGCTGAACAAAGAGATTGACCATGAGATCCTACATCTGAGAGGATGCTGACACCACAGCAGTGCCCAAACTCAAGGTGTGCTCAGAGCTGGACAGAAACCTGAGGTCAGTGGGGATTTTCAATATGGGCTTCAGGTTCAAACCTTTCCAGTGAGTGCTTTTGGGAAGTCTGTGAGATGGTTTGTGCAGTGTTCTCCTGGCTCTGTGGTTTTGGAGCTCTGTGAGCCTCTGTCTGCTTCCCAGATTGTGGAAGAGTTGCTTCCAGTGCCTGTGGTGGCAGACTTTTGGAAGGATGATGTCACACCCAATGTGATTTTAAAAATAGACCTGTCTCTCCTGCTGCCTTGTTTTGTACAGTTTGTATCCTGTCCTTTAAAAGGCTACAATGAATAATTTACAAGGCAATAAACCTTCAAGTTTATTTTAGTTTCACAAAGTGATTTCTTGAAAGGACTTATTTGCATAATGCATTTTTGGTTGTTTTAAGATAAAACCACAATTAAACAAGAAATATAACTATCACAGCAAAACAGAGCAAGAGGCTTTTGAGTTGGGAGTGCAGCTATTTGCAGGAAGTCTGTGCTGGGATACAACATCAAAATTACTTGAGCTTGGGAGAGTTAAATGACTTTCTCATCTCAAAGATGGATTTGCAATGTAAATGTGTGAGATCCATATGAAAGGCAGTAGATATGGAGAAGGAAGCACAGTATTTACTTGCCCTGGTGTGTCCTTTCTTGCAGGTGTAAGAAGTTCTCAAAAATTAGCCAGAAGTGCTGTGGGATCATGAGCCTGCAAAGCATGACAATTGTACATAATCTCGTGAAAAATAAAATCACTGCCTCGTTTTCTCAGCAGATCTAAATTGCTGTGCAAAATTGAGCTGTTATGTGAAATGGGTGAGAAACCCTTCTTGCCTGGTGTGGCTTGGTGCCAGCATCCAGTGTGCCTTGGAGTGGCTCCTACTTGAGTTATCTCTCAGTTCTCATGGTAGATGGAGGTAGTCAATAATAACAATAATAACAATAATAGCATTGAGCAGAATAAGACTTTCCCCCTGATTTTTAGGGAGTAGATAAATCCCAATGATTCAGTGGTATCACAGCCCAAGATTAGCATTTCAGTGACTAAAAAATGTTCTGGCTGCAGACTTTGGGATCTTGACAGCATTGTAGCAAACGTGATGTAAATTGGAGAGATATTGGGAGCTATTGAGCTTAAACTGATGTGGTTATTCCGGCACTGGGAACCTGAAGTAGCTCAGGACTGGTTTGTGGTGGAGGGCACAGAGTAATCTGGGCTGTTTCTGGAGCATTTGTACTTGCACAGCTTTTGAAGACAGAATATGAAGTGCACTCTGAAAAACTCCCCGGAAATAAGCAAGTTATTTTTATTATCTGATCAGCAAGTTGTATGAGCAAATTTAATTTTTAAATCATAAATTTGGAGCGCGTGCTGCTTGTGCTGTGTAGATTCTTAGCCAGAAATGGGTTAAAATTTGGGAAGAACTCCCCTAAACAAACTTCTCCTGTTTTGCAGTGTTTTCTCCCCCTGATGCTCATTATTTAGTGGCCATCAGGATGTCACAGGCTTTGGAGACAGCCTGTGCTACCACAGGAGTGTTGAAAGTCAGTGAAGGTGGAATGCACAGGGCAGCCAAACCACCATGGTCTCTACCATCTTCTCCCCTTTTATGTTCTTTTATGTTCTGTATCTCCCATTGATATGTTCTCACCTGATATTGTGGCTATATATATTTATTTTGGGGTGTTTGTGTGTACAGACCTGTTAGGGCTTCTCTTTGTAACCTAGGAAAGACAGAGATTAGAAAAATGAGCAGACTTTCTGCATTACAGCATGTTGATCATTGAGGCCAGTGCCTTATTTCTCTGCTTGGAAAGTGTTAAAATATTTTCTTTTACTGATAGTATTATAGTAACATTTTGTCAGTTTTTAGCGTCTCAAAGTAAGTCTTATATAAAAGCCAGAAGTTGATACAGCAAAGTATAAGGAATAGAAGAAGTTGTCAAATACCTCATTTATTTAAATAACTGTCTGAAATAATATACATAGTATGTTAATAGTATATAATATCAGAAATATCATAAATATATGCCTGAAAAGTCTGTTTTGCTTGGGTGAGGAAAAAAAAAAGTTCAGCATTCTGCATTCAGGTGGCAGAAAATTGCTTATCTGGGCAGGACAGTGCAGTTGGGTTTCTATTTTGGTCCCTTCAGAAGCAGAGTGCAGTAGTACACAGAGCAGATTATGCTGTTAATCACTGAAAACACTTCAGCAGCACTAAATAAGCTGTGCCCATGGAACTTCAGGAGAGCTGGGGGCTGGAAACCTGGCTGGAAATGTCCTGCTATCAATCATTGTGATGGAAAACAATTGATAGTCAGGTGACCTTTGGTTTTGGAGGCACAGGCCCCATCCCACAAACTGGGAATGATTTTGGTGTGTTTCACAGCAGGGCTTGCTCAGGGCTGCTCTGCTGCTGTGTGGGCTCCCAGTTTGGCACTGGTGTTACTGGTGTGGGGCCAGCAGGGTCAGGCTGGGCTGGGTGCCAGGGTTCTGCTTCCCTGGGAGGGAAAGGCCCCAGCCCTGCACTGCTGGATTTGTGGGGCTGTGCATGCAGGGAAAGGCCCCTGGTTCTGCACTGCTGGATTTGTGGGGTTTTGGGTGCAGGGAAAGTCCCCAGCCCTTCAGCTGCTGGATTTGTGGGGTTTTGGGTGCAGGGAAAGTCCCCAGCCCTTCAGCTGGTGGATTTGTGTGGGGTTTTGCACACAGGGAAAACCCCCAGCCCTGTAGCTTCTGGTTTTGTGGGGTTTTGGGCACAGGGAAAGCTCCCAGTCCTTCATTCCTGGATTTGTGGGGTTTTGGGAACAGGGAATGCTCCCAGCCCTTCAGCTGCTGGATTTGTGTGGGGTTTTGCACACAGGGAAAGCCCCCGGTCCTGTAGCTGCTTGATTTGTGGGGTTTTTGGGCACAGGGAAAACCCCCAGGCCTGCACTGCTGGATTTGTGTGGGGTTGTGCACACAGGGAAAGCCCCCAGGCCTGGACTGCTGGATTTATAGGGTTGTGCAAACAGGGAAAGCCCCAACCCTTTCAGCTGCTGGATTTTGTGCATACAGGGGAAGCCCCTAGCCGGATTTGTGGGGTTTTGTGCACCCAAAGAAAGCCCCCAGCCCAGCACTGCTGGGTTTGTGGGGTTTTGTGCACACAAAGAAAGCCCCCAGCCCAGCACTGCTGGGTTTGTGGGGTTTTGGGGAAGGTTTCCCACCCAGCTCTGGGGCTCACTTGCAGCTCAGTGCAAGGGTGTGGATAAAAGCAGTTCAACAGAAAACTGCTTGGTCCAGTGGAACAGAAAATAAGCAAAAATAAAGCTTGCTGGACTTTGCCATCTTTTTGTGCACATGGACAGCTTAAGGGTCACTTTGTATTTCTAACTGTTGTGTAATTTTTCTTAATTCATCTGTGGCATATGGCAAGTCATAATTGTTGCATATGAAATGGAGGACATGCAGGGATGAACTTTATTCCAAACTCCTAATTCCCAAGTAGGTCTAGGACCCAGCAAGTAGGAAAGAGTTGTGTTTTTCAATTTATGAGATAATCAAAATTTATTAAATGTCAATTGAGTGAGTGTTGAATAAATGGCTGTGTAAAAGAGCAATAATTTATCTGTGCTTTGGAAGGGAACGGGTAGGAAAAGACAATAAAACGCCCCTCAAATTCACCTGTAGTGAATATTCATCATTATAAACTAAAACTTTAATATTGGCTTTGTGATGCTATGGTGATTATAGAGTTTTTGGAGGCACAGGATTTGTGCCCAGGTAACCAACTTTTTGGCTGTTGTTCAACATATTAAAACCTGTCTGAACTTCAGTGTACAAAGGGTCCCTGGCACCTTTGTTTTAACTTGGCAATTTCATATCTTTTGTTCATGGTTAACTAAATTCTCATTTGAGATCTGTAAGCATTTAACTGGGATTGATCATATCTTCAGATGAGATTCTATTTTACTCAAGCATTCAGATGAAAAGGTAATTGATGATTTAATATTTTTACTGGACAGGGCATAAAGCTATTTACATCACTGAGTGTTTCTCATTTTATCTTCCTTTACTCACACAATAATGAATTCATGAATATCAGACAAGTGTGTTATTGCATACTGCAGGATCAATTTTCATTTGAAAATGTTTCTTTTCCTGCAGCTGCAGGGATCAATTCTGGTGTGACAGTTGGTTTGGGATGTTCATATGTCTTTGTTGGTGTGCTTGAGAACTCAAGTGTGATCAGCACCACCTGAGTGAGAAGTCTTTTTATTTGAAGTTATTTCCTTAAAATATGGGAGGCCTTGGGAAGACAAAAACCTTGTTCACTGTAGTAGTTTCAGAAATTAAACTATTTTTAACTAACAAGGTAAAAGCAACTGGTTTTGCAAGTCAGCAGCAGCATCAATTCATCAGTGAGAACTTACTGGGAATTCCTGTCATTAATAATTCATCCTTTAGGTCACTGGTTTTGCACAGCCAGAGTTTTTCAGTCAGTTTTGCAAGCAGTGCTGGCAGTGGGAAGATCAGGAGCTGCCACTCTGCCAGGTGTTCATCCTGGGATTTCAGTACCAGGGCAACAGTGGGATTAAACATCACAAGTGGGATAAGATCACTTCAGTCATCTCTTCTTAGACATATGGGCCTTTTATATTTTTTTTCTTTTTTTCCTGTTTTTTTGGGTTTTTTTTGCTTTTTTTTTTTTCCTGGGGTTTTTTTCCTGTTTTGTTTTTTTTCTGGGTTTTTTTCCTGGTTTTTTTTCCATTTTTTTTCCGTATTTTCCCTGTTTTTTTCCCTCGGTTTTTTTCCCCGTTTTTTCCCCCCATTTTTCCTGGGTTTTTTTTCACGTTTTTTTTTCCCTTTTTTTCCCATTTGTTTCCTCCTGTTTTTTCCTTTTTTTTTTTTTCTTATGTGTACCAGTAAGTTTAAAACTGCCAATTACCTACACGTAAATCTGGCTCAGTCCATATGCTCTATAAGTATTTAATTCCTTAAATCCTATATATATGTGCAGGAAAATGTATTGTTTCACTCAGTAATGATGCAGGATATGAAATGAAAATCCTTGTGGAGTTCTGTGATGTATTTCTGTAATGAGAAAGTTATAAAAACCATAAAGGTTTGATACCAAATGTCTACTTTAGATCCTACATGAGCAGGATTCACTCAGAGAATTGCCTGAGATGCATCATCTTGCCAGTAAAATCATGATATAAATATGCTGCTAATTATCAAATGGGAAAAAAAAATAGAAACAAGCACCCAAAACTCTAACAAAATCACAAGGAAAATAAAATTTCTGAGCTCCTTACTAGCAAGTGGAAATAATGAGGAGCAACTTTCTAATGAAGTTCCCTCTGTAACTCCTCTGGCTGTCAGCAGCACACATTAATTTGTTTCCATGGTTTTGTAGGGAAGTTGCTTGTCTTGCTGAACAATCTGCTTTGATGCAGAAACTCGTGGCTGTTTTCTGCTGAGTAAGGCTGGGCTGTCATTGAAGATGCTCAGAAAGATTGTTCATAAAACAGCTGGATCCTGTCTGAGTAGCAAAGGCTATAGTGACTGTATAAATGGAGTTTCTTGGTGACACAATTAGTATTTATAAATTAACTTACCTTTAATGAAGGTATTTTTCATGATAAATTAATCTTTCATAGATTGTCTGCAAATACTTTTGCAACAAAATTCCCTTTGCTGTTCAACTGAAGCAGTTACTATCTTATCCCAGCTGTGCTGTTCTGTCAGAGAAACCATTTTTTATGCTTTTTAGTAAAGTTAGACATGTCCAGATTTTAAAAATACTCTTCTAAATAGGTGTAAAGGACAATCTTTCCAGTAATTTTTTATGTAACCAGTTACTTGAGTTTTACAGGCAAGGAAAACGTATGTAGAAAGTTTTATTTGACATTTGATAGTGCAATAGCAATGTCAGTGTTTTATGGAATCAGATAATTCTCATTGGGAGCTGCTGCAGTTTCTGAGGTCTCTGATCTGTGCAGGCATCAGTGTGGAAGAGCAAAAAGGGCTTGGGATTTTCATGTACCTTAATTTTTCTGCCAAATCGGAGTGCTGATAATTCTGTGTCCCTCAGCAGAGCGATGTTTTCAGTGTGTGAAGAGCAGGGAAGGGAGAGGTTCTCACATCAAGTGGAAAGTTGGAATTTCTGTCTTCTGCAGGTCCAGAAACACCTGGACATCCAGGGGTACCCAGCTGGAATCAGCATTTGGAACTCTCTGTGTTGTCTTCAGGGGAAAATCTGTCTCTTGGCAGTGCAGGCATTTCTGGAGTGTCTGACCTGCTCAAAACTGCGCAGGAAAGAGAGACCAGAAAATAGATGATAACTGGTTCCTGAAATACCCAGGGCAGTGGGAGGCAATTGGGGATGCTGAATTTTGTGTTTTAGAGACTTTGTGACCTTCTGTCTTCAGTTGCTTTCCTTCCTCTTCATTAATTGGCATTATCTGTTCACACTCATTAATGCTATCTTCATTTTTGTTTTGCTGAATTTGGAAGCAGTAACAACCTGCAAACTGTTTTTTTTTCTCTGCCTCTGTTAAGTCAGAATTTGAAACAAAGTACCGTGGATTTCTGCTGAAACCAGTTGTATTGGGCTTTAGTTTTTAATTTATTGACACATACAGAGTTACAAAATAGCAAACAGGATGTCAAGACAATAGAGGGTTTCCTATTTCCAATAGGATATGAATATATTTTTATATGAAAATGGCTTTTATGTCTAGCACAGTAAGAAACACACACTTTTAAACTTTGTCTTAGGGGACAGTTCAGAACATCTAAAAATATCTATAAACATTTTTTAAAACTGCAAAGGTGAATCATTCTGGAATCTCTTGTAAGTTGTCAAATATTCCCTATGATCAAACCAGTTTTATTCATCCCTCAGTATCCTGAACTATCAAATTATTATTCCAAAAGTTCTGAATGTGTCAAGAAATCCATGATGTTAAGAGGGGGGCAATTCATTTTGATAAGCACAAGAGTGGTGGCATTAAAAAACCCCAGTAAAAATAAAAAATATATAGAGACTCTTTTCTTCATCACAAGAGCTGCAGATATTCTTCAATGTAAAAAAGGGGAGAGGAGAAATAATTTTTTAATGTTTATAGTAATTTTCTAACACGTTTATGCTCTTGTCCTTGAATTGGCACAAAGTTCTGCAATCAATAGGGTTTGGATATTTGAAAACAGACTGATTTTATTTTATTGGATTTTTTAAAAATATGGAAAACCAGATTCTATTTCAGCTTTATAGAATAATCATTCTTAATCATTTGCTTAGCAAAACAATTTATTAAGCAATGAAGGATAACGAACCATAAAGTTTTAATTTGCCTTTTTTAATTGAGTTGTTAATTAGGACCCCTCCACAGCTGGCAACTCCCAACTTGCTTTTTGTTGCTTCTGTATCCAAGACAATTTAAGAAACCTAATCTGTCTTAGTTATTCCAAAAAGACACTTCCATGAATCAAATCTATAGGTGATTATGTTCTGACTGTGCTGAGGCTTCTGTGAGTGCATATTAATTATGTCAGTGGTTAATGATCAGGCAAGAAATATGGGAATGCCAGCCGTGATTGTTTAGCAGAAAGAGAAGAAATATCCTGTGTTCTCTGAAATTTTTAGTCCTTCCACCTCATTTAGGGTAGCAATTTAATGATCACATTATGCTGTGGGAGCACTGGGCTTAGTCTGACATTTTTGATGTAGGAGCACTGTTGAGATCTTGTTATCCATCATAATAAACACTGAAGCATCTATTTCATCTAGCTGCAAATGCTGCTTGTGAGTTTTGTTTTATTTCTATTTTAAATTGTAAATTTTACCCCTAATTAAGAATTTAAGCAAAGAGCTCTCAACTCCTCTCCTGAGCTTCAGGAAGCCAAGAACAGTTTATTGGATCATGGAAGCTCTTTGGCTGAATGGAAATGCCAAGGGAAAGATAAAATATACTTGAATCACCTGTAAAATGTCTGGGATTGATTGTAGTATTCCCCTTGACTGCTCTCAAAGAGACTTTATCTACTAAGAAACAAATTTGGGTTTCTACTCTCTGTATTTTGGGTTTCTGTACCAGCACAGGCTGCCTGTTCTGTATTTCAGTTTCCTAGGCAAATTCCTGGTGTACAGGAGGCTGTCCTAACTCAGTTATTTAAAAGGGTACAAATTAATTTATTTTAAAAGTATCCAGCAGCAATTTACAGCATCTGAGATGCATTTAGGTGTCTTATGGTCTACTCAGAATAGCCATGTGCTTAAACAGCCATGGAAAAAGGCACAAAGGTGCCTCTGTAATGGGCAGCATGACCAGGAATGAGTGAAATTGAAACGGTCACAGATGTAGAGTACAGGGAAGCAGTATCTGGTGCTTGTTGTCTCAAGGGAACATCTGAGCTGGAATTTTTATGCATTATATATTTTTTTTTTCTTTACCCAAAGCCAGTTCTTCATGGGAAAAGCACAGAGGATAGATGGTAGGAAGGAATTACCTGCAGGTCCTCAGCCTCTAAAGACCTTTTACCCATATCCAGACTTCCAAAAAAGCAGCAGCTGATTAATTTACAACATCAGGTTCTGGTGCCTAGGGGAACACATGCCAAGCATGAGTTGATAAGACAGGCTGGTGAATTATGACAGACACACTGATTTATACAGCAGATTTCCACTTTTTTCCAACTGAAGGCATGCCTTCCTATCACTTAGATGCCAGTCACTTTAGATGGGCCTAGGGCAGGAGGATGTAGGGCTTAAATTGTAAAATTATCCAGTTCAGAACTCTCTGGGGTGCCTTGGTTCACTTACATAGACACAGGCAATGTAGACAAGACACTGACACTGTGTGAATATTTTGTGCTCTTAACAGCTTCAGCAGCTGACCATGGCAGTGGTTTTGCTGTCACTTGATTTTATGCAAGAAATAACCTGAAATCCCTCTCAGTTTAAATGCTGCTGGCTGCTCAGTGCTGTATTTTTAGATAACTAATATGGAAAAACGTGTGCTGAGAACATGCTGACTCACAGATTATTTAAATCCTGGAAACAAATGAGAGAAAATGCTAGGAAACAAATTTACTTCCTTCATTTTAATAGAAAGAGAAACTTAGACCTTGACATGTTTCCATTTGCAAGGTGGAATGGTCTTAAAATTCATAGAAATGTATTGCTGCTATTAGTGAATGATCAGAGCATTAACTGAGTTCCTGAGATGCTTTGTTATCAAGAGATTCATTTTCTGCTCTGTGAGCTTTACCTCCTTACTTTAGCATGCCCCAGCTATTTGCATTTCCTTGATAAATTTGAATACTCAGAGCCCAACCTCTCTCTCCCCCCCCCTCCCCAGAGAAATCTCTACACGGCTTTAATAAGCAGCAGATTGCCTCAAAATGTTGTTATTCCATAGAAACTTCTGCAAGGGTGGCTCCTGTGGCCAGTGCAAAGCTCAGCTGCTGTTTGCTGCTGCTGGGAAGGGGTGACTGAACATGCAGAGCCCTGGCTGGGAACCACAGAGGATGTGGAACCAGAGAGAATGGGATTTTCCCGCTAGGTTCTGTGTGTTCCCTGCCCTGTGTCCTCTGGCCAGATGTGACAGCCCTGAGTAGGGAATGGGAGGTTGGTTGTTAAAAATAGGTTAGAAACTGTTATAAAATAGTTGATAGATGGTTAAGCATGTACTGTTAATTTGGTTATTATATTGTAAAAGGGGTTAAAAGGGCAGTTATGAGAAATACGGTACTCAATGTACCATAAGACACCTCAGTAAAGTGCAGCACCCCCCTCAAGTGAAGAAGCTGATAAAAATGAGAGCAGGCTCCTGGTACTAAAGTGATTTCAGCACTTATTATAACAAAAAGAAAGGCCCAAAGCCAGGGGGCCCGGGCTGAGCAGGAGCGTTCCTGTCGGGGATGGAGCAGTGCCGGGGCTGGGACTGCTCAGCAATGATGGTCCTGATGTTCCAGACGGAGCAGCACAGCTTCCCTGGGTCAGAAGCCCCTTTTTATCCTGTTTTTTGTCCCTTTGGATTGGTTTCTGTTTGGATCCTTCATTTGCATGCAGGTTTAAGGCGCTTGATTGGCCATGACAGTTCTGTCCAGCTGGCTCGTGGTGCATTTACTGAGGTGTGTTATGGTACATTGAGTGCTGTATTTCTTATAACTACCCTTTTAACCCCTTTTACAATGTAACAACCAAACTAACAGTACATGCTTAACAATCTATCAACCATTTTACAACCGTTTCTAACCTATTTTTCACATTGGGGGTGACAGGAGAGAAGAGAGGATGAGCCAGCAGTGGGGATCTGTGCCAGAGCTGGGCACAGTGTGAGGAGAATCGAGATGCTCTGGACAGAGAGAATCCAGCACAAACCCCTCTCCCCAGTGCTCACAGCAGCTCTGGGCTGCTCTCTGCTTTCCCTGCTGCATCTGTCATTGTTTAGCTCAGTGGCTTTATCAGCACAGCAGGAGTTCAGGTGGAGGATGATGTACCTGAAATCCACAGAGGAAACACAGGCGTGTTCTCCCAGCCACCCACGGTGATTTGTTGTTATGGACATGTGTGCAGTGACACCTCAGGCCACTTTTATGGGATAATTGTAGGTAACTGGCCTAGCCTTCCTTTTGCAAGAATTCCCAAGTCCTTAAAGCTCAGGATTCCCAGGTCCTTAAAGCTCACACTTCATAAACCTTAGGTGGGTTTAGGGATAGGAGTGTTCTCTACACTGAACTGGAGGCAGTCAGCACAGGAGCTTTGGAGTCAATGCTAATGAAGTGTGTGTTACAGGAGCCACTAGGAAGTTTCTTTAGTATTCATAAATCTGTCACAAGATGTGATTTATAAATGCAGAATTTGGTTAAAACCTTCCCATTTCTTTAGCCACAAAGGAAGCATTCACAATACCGAGGCAATGAAATCACATCTCCTTCCTAGCTTCTCACAGATTTTTTTTTTTCCTCACTACTGCTGCTTCCCTTTTGTGGAAGAGAATTTGGTTTGGCTTTTTGTTGCAGAAGTGTAATGGGCTGTCCTGGGTTAGTGCCTGCACCTGCCATGAGCGTGGAGGTAGGCAGGCTGTAGAGCTCTTCCCCAAGAATCTTTTAGCAGCAAGGAACCCAGGAAGACTATTAAAAGCATAATGAAAACCTCATTCGGTTTCCTGTCAGTTTTCAGAGCTGTAAGTGGCTCTAATTTGCACAAGATTGGAACAGCATTGAGGAATTACAGTAACTAGGCGAAACACTCACTGGGTTTGCAATTTTCTGATAGCATCCCTTGTAATTTCTTGTAATGCATTTGTAGCTAAGTACAATGACAAATGTCAAGGCTCATTGTGTGAGTTTTGTGCACATCAGCGCCGGGCTGGGAGGTGGAATGTCAGCTGCTGTCTTGGGAAAAGCTCCTGGGACTGCTGCATGCTTCCCATCCCCAGCTGGGCTGCAGACACAATCCTGGGCTGCAGCTGGGGGAGGAGTGCAGAAAATAATTGCTTTCCAGATAGTTTTTATTGCTTTCAGATTTATTTTTTTATTTTGTAAAAATTCCACCAATAAAAAGGAAGCCTGGGAGGCCTATTAAGCATTTGGTTTGACATCAGCACGTGAACCCTGGCTCTCCATTAGGTGTTTCCCACAAAAACCCACAGGGAGTTGGTGCTTATGAGTCAAAGCAAGCCCACGTGGACTTTTCTGCCTGCCTTGAGTTATTTTGATGAACAGTGGGCTGCAATAGAACCTCCCAGTACTGTGGTATCAAATGCTGGTCTGCATTTGAGATACATGCAAATGTGTGATTCAGTGAAAATACAACCCAAATATGGTTCATTAAATGCTCAGAAAAGTGATTACACACAGTGCAGTTTATCTGGAGTAAATAAAAACTACTCTGGCTGTTGGTCTCTGTTACTCCCCTGCAGCACACCGTGCCTCTTGCATGAAGCTGAGAATGTTAATGTGGCTATGAACAGAGATTTATGAACATGGATAATTGCTTGAAGCTGATTTTTCTCTGTTCATGCAGTTGTGTTACTTGGATGGAAGCAACTATATTGATTTTAGTAGCTGGAAAAGAAAAAAGGAAAAAAATCATTTCCACTCTGTTCTGTAAGCCTGTAACAACTTCAGTGATGTGCTTAAAGACTGGTCAAAGAGAGAAGTCTTAATTAAAGCAATGTTTACCACATTCCATCTGATTTTGTTAGCTAACACTTGTTCTGAATGACAAGAACATCTTTGCAGAAGGTGTTTTTTTTCAGATGTGTCAAAGTAGCAACAATATTCAGAGATCCTGAGATACCCTGAACTTGTCCTCCCCTTGTTGTGGTTTGTTCTCCACTGGACCAGTTTCATCCTGAATAATTCCATTTTTTGCACCATTTCTTATGTGCCACAGCAAGAGTTACAGGAATGCTCTTTATGAATTTCACTTTTCTCACTCGTGTTGTCTCCCAAATTTTCGGTCCTCTGTCATAAGAGCTACCTAAAGATGAGTAGGCTCCAGTTTGTAATTAATAAGTTTAATAGATTAGCTTTGATTTTGACAGACAGATGAGTTGCCTGTGTGTGACAGAATTCATGTATGATGTGTAGCACAGTTGGTTGCTGTGTGTACATAGTTTATATGTGATTTATTAACTCTGACAGACTAATTTCACCTGTTTAATAGAAAAGCAAGAGGTATTGTATTTTCTCAGTTAAAGACTGACTAGTAAAAATTACAGAAAATGCTGGTTTTGCACTTAAAATAAATTAGGTATTATTCATCATTGGGAAAAAAAGTCTCTGAAGAAAATAAAAAATGGAGTTTTTGGTGACATTTAGAAGTGTGTCAGATCTTTCTGCTCAAGGAAGTCCTTAACTTGTTAGTGATCCTTCAAACTATTTATTCCAAATGTAAGTCCATTGCAGTTCTGGTCAGAATTTATTTCTGAGCTCTGCAGGTGAGAATTGACATAGCATGGAGAGTTGGAATGTCTGGTTTCTGTTAGATTTATTCATACAGCTACAGAGCATTAATTTGGAAGTTAATGAGAAAAGGGTTTCATTTTCAGCTTGCTGTGCAATTCTGCCATTTACCTACAAATTTACAGTTGTGAGGTGTTAAAGTTTTGGTGGTTTGGTTGTTTTGTTTTATGAAAAGAACTGGAAGGATTTCTTTTCTCATGCCTTTCTTCCAGGAAAACTCTATTTTGGATTCTTTTTCTTGTGAGCAAAATGCTTCTCTAACAATGGTCTCATTTTTCTGTACGAGAGAATGAATTTGTCTTCTGAACTAGACAGGTGGCAACTAATTGCATTTCAAATTATAATTCTCTTTAAAACCACTTCAAATATTTTAAAAATTGGCAACATCATGCAAATAGGAACTCGGGCATAACATGTTATTGTTTTTAGAGTGAAAAGCATGGTGAAGGAAGGAGTGTAGAGCGAATTTAAAAATCCCATTTTTTTCAAGGCATGCTGAAGCATGGGGTGAGCTGAGAAATGTTCATTTTAACTGCAGTTGTTCTCTTTTAACCTCTGAAGCACATTGGGATAGATCTTCATCAGTCAGGGGCCTGCAGAATTGGGCCTATTTTTTCAGTACAAGGACAAAGCAGAAGGTGTGTGCTAAGGCAGTTATTATATCTAAAAGTAATCCTAGGGATTTTTAATTTTCTAGTAATAAAAAAAAAATTAAGCTGTCATCAAGTTGCAGAAAGAAAAACAGAAATTGGAACAAAGCCTTTTATAATGCCATCATATACAGATCTCACTAGCTAGCAAAATTATTATCTTCAGGAGATTCTTGGTAAAACAATGCTCATCTCAGTCAGATTTGATGTCGGCAGGGCATGTGTGTGTCTTGAGTGACATTTGCAATGAGTAGATTTTAAATTGAAAATTAAAATGCGACAGAATTACCGATTCTTCATTTGAAGCACACTCAGTGTGGAGGTGTAATTAAAGGAATAAATGTAATTATGGGGTGAGGCAGCGCTGCAGAGGATCAGCTGCAGGTTCAGGAGTCACTGGATGGAGGGTGGCTTTCGGAACCACTCTGTGCTGCTGCCACCAGTGCCTGGGGCTGTACAAACAGGACACACCTGAGGCCATGCTGTGTGCATGCTGACAGTGCTCGTGGCTCAGGGCTGGCATTTCTGCCCTGCTTTGGCAGAGAATTTGGGGAAGAACCACAGCTCTGTGCCCTGCAGTGTTCTGTCCCCTCTGAGGGAAGGGCACAGCAGCAGCTGAGCCACCCCCAATCCCTGCCCATGGGTTCTGCTAAAGGGGAACCAGAGCAGCCCCAATCCCTGTCTGTGGGTTCTGCTAACAGAGAACCAGAGCAGCCCCAATCCCTGCCCATGGGTTCTCCCATAGGGGAAACAGAGCAGCCTAAATCCCTGCCTGTGCGTTCTGTCAAAGAATCAGAGCAGCCCCAATCCCTGCCCGTGGGTGTTCTTTGCACCAATGTTTGCCCAATCCCAAAAGATATTCAAAAAGCTATATTAGGCACTCTTATGGGATCATCCCCACATGATCTCTGGATTCTGCTGGAACAGTGAGCTCCTCACCTTCCCAAGGCATTTCCTGAACCTCAAGAATGAGAGATCCTTGGCTCTATGTACATGACCTATTGTGCCAAATTTAATTATACAGGGAAGGGTGGATCTTAAATTAAGGATGTTGCTCCCTTTCACAGTATATTTAAAAATCAGACCTCATGGTGCAACTGTACTGTTCTGTGTAGTTCTGGATGCTGAAAGTCTCGTCAGAGAATTCAGATAAACTTCCCCAGGCCTTGCTCTAGGAAGTTTTGGACAGTTCAGAGAAAGAGTTAAAACAATCCTTAATCTTTGCAGCTGGCGTTTTGAGCGTGTTGTTTCTTGCAAGATATTCACAAGAAGGGTGTTGTTCCTAATTTGCCAATGGTGTGAGGGGTGTTGATTAAGGACCAGTCAGGTCCAGCTGTATCATAATTGTCTATAAAAGAGTGGGTGGTGTCTGATAAACTTGCATTCGCCTTCTGAGCACCTGGGAGTTTATGTCACTTCATTTAATACAAGAGTGACACTATCCTTCTTTAATTCAGTCTGCATTTAATATTTCCTTTCAATTCTCTCCTTTCAATTCCACGTGCTGGCTGTGCTGGCCCAGGGGTGATTTTGCATTTCCTGCTGCTCTGGACTCAGCAGCAGGGCTGGGCTGTGTGTGAGCTGTGCCAGGGTGAGGAGCAGGGCACGGGGGTGCCAGAGGTGATGGATGGTCTCACCCAGCACAGGAGCTGGGAGCTGGCATGGAGCAGCCCTGCTGGGGATGACAAACTGTCTCCTTGGCTCAGGTCAGAGCTGCTCTGCTCCTCAAAGGCAGCTCCAGCCTTTGCCTGGCACTGGAGCCTTTGTTTGTCAGCACTGAGCCGTGCCTGAGCTGACCTTACTGCGAGCAACCAAGCCAGACATGAAATGGCTTTTTCCTGCTTCCAGGAGGGTTATCTCATGGTGCACATTACTTGGGACTCCTCCTTTCAGTGGCTGAAAAAGGAAAGTGCCAACTGCTGTAACTCCACATGGTATGGTAGAGTTGAAATATTGTTTTTTTTTAAAAAATAAATTGATGCAGTTTTATACAGTTTGATAATGTAATCAGTTTTTAGTGATTTTTTTTCCTTGCTCAGTGATTCACATGCCATGAAATTATTTTATTAGACCACTGCAAGGGTCACCAGGTAGAATTTCTAAAGGACCCCAGATACCTCTTCAGCACAATCAGCTCACTTCAGATTGGCTGCTGGCCATAACTTTAGTATGTAAGTTGGTTAAATGGGCCACTGGATATTTTGGTTGTATATGAGTTTAGAAAGTTAATAAAACAGGAACAAATATTTAGTTGAGGCAAGGAGCAATTCTTTAAGATGATGTTGCTCTAGTTTCATGTCTTATCAGTGTCCTGAATCTGGGGGAGTGTGCTTGCAGAAATGAAGCATTTGATGTTTCTGTGGCATGCATGTATTCCATCTGGCATGCTCACTGCCTCTGGCACAGCACAGTCCTCAGGGTGGGCACAGCCCTGCTCAGAGAGGGAGAGAGGCTGGTCCAGCTTCTGTGTGATTGCTGCTGGGCAATGTGCTGCAGAGCCCTGGCACTGCCAGTGCAGCTGCTAAAGCCAATAGGCATATTTGGTCTCATTAATTAGGATTTTTAAAGATTTTTTTAAGGATTTTTAAAGAACTGTAGGGTATGTTCGCAGATTTTCTGCTCTTCCCTTTTATTTCTGGCTACAGAACCACCAAGATACTGGGAAAAGTGCAGAATTTTATACTTCACCTTTCCTGTGAATCCTGCAGCTGAACAGGGGCTGAGATTTTTGGTTTGGGATTTCAGCAGCTGGGTAGAAATGTATTGAGCAAAACGAGCGAGAAGCTTTAATTTAGTTGACTGAATATCAGCCCACTAATGAACTACTGTTGTGAGAGATGTATAGCCATTACTGTGGTGTCCAAATTATTCTCACTTTCAAACCTTATTTAAATTCTTAATAACCTTTATTAGATGGAGGAGAAAAAATTCCACCCAGAAGCCTTGAACCTCCAAAACTGATAGAACACACTAATAAAATCATGTGCCATCCTAAAAGAGAGAATTATGATGTAGTATAATAGTGTCTAAGCTAATGGAATAAATTAATAGAGTTTTGATAATTGATTTGTAGAAATAATAATCCGAAAGCTGATTTTTAATTTTAATTTTTTTTTAGTGGCTCTCTGTAATTGTCTTTGTTAGAATGTTTCCAGAGAAATATGAAGTGGGCACTGGAATTTCCAGAGGAGTGTTTATTCCACGTGCTCTTAAACATCCATAATTAACCAGGACTAGAGAAAATATGTCTCAGGAAACATCTCCTTCAGAGTATCTACTAAAAACAGGCCCAGTGCAGAGATTCTCTAGCAAGTTTTCCACTCAGGTAGGCTGGAACCTGCAATTTAAAGAAAACAGAGCCTTTCTTAGAAACTTGGAGGATGAATGCTGGTTTTAAGAAATTGAGAAGTAAAGTATATTATTATTTTTCATAATGTGTTCACTTTTTTATCTTAGCATCTTGTTCAGCCCTCTGCTGACTCTTGAGCTTTTAATGCTGCCCTCTGATATTTACTGGCACCTTTTCCATCCAGCAAAGTCCCCAATGCACTTTACAGTTCCTCAGTTGCCCAACACCCAAAGCATTTGAAATACACAAAAACATGAAGTTAATTTCAAATCAGACATGTAATGTCACAGGAGTGTAAGTTTTCTCCTCCTTGGCAGAAGGAGATTCTGTGTGGGTTGTGAGGTTTTTAGGATGAGGTGAGAGATGAGAATTTGGCTTTTGGTTTTCAGAAGGCTGATATATTATATTATATTATATTATATTATATTATATTATATTATATTATATTATATTATATTAT
>JAWWEY010000041.1:3609333-3639300 GCA_035582745.1 Loriotus luctuosus
ATGTCCCCTCCTGAGGGAGGAGTGATTGTGGGCACTCAGAGAGAGAGATAAGGCAAACTGCCCACTGACAAAAGATAATCTGCCATACAGAGGGTAATTGAAAACATTTTGCATTGCAATCTTCAACAGTGTGAGATATTGCAATGCCTTTTTCACCCTGCCTCACTTTTCCTCCCAGTGAGGGAGAAAATAAAGCAAAAGCCAGAGGTGGAGGGATTGTTGTAACCCTGCTGGCAGCATTGAGGGCAAAACCTCATTCCCACAGGCAATGTGCACTTAGCACCCACCTGTTTGCCCAAAATCACCCTGCAGACCATGCCCCCAAATGGGGGGCAGTGACAGACCCCAGTCATTGATGTGTTCTCAGTCTGTAGAAGCAACTTCTCCTTCCACCTCCCTTGTGGGTATGTGTCTCAGCTGGAGCCCCCAAAAAAACCTTGAAAATCTCTTCTGGGTGAGCAGAGAAAAGATGTACAGAAACATCCACGCTTGTGAGCATGGAAGAAACAGAGGCATATTTGGGTGTATTTACCCTCAAAAGGAAAACTTTCTGGGTTTTATTAGGCAGAGGCATTCACTGACCCAGCCTGGTTTTCAAGACACCTCAAGGCACAACCATAAAAAAGTCCCCATTGCAGGGCAGGGGGGGTTGGTTATGGGGTTAAAAGTAAAAATAATTTAGGTGTCATTTCTTAATTGGACAGTTTATCCTTAAAAGGCCTTGTAGAGAGAGAGATGGGGCTCCATTTTTAGTTTGTTAGAGTGAAGTGCTGCAGAACTCAGGGTTTGTGAGACTGTAACATAGATAAGAACTAACAAATATCTGAGTCTCAGCAAGAAATTCCATCTCGAGCATTTAATCCCAACCCTGGCAAAAAAAGAAGTTAAGTCTCCACTGGAGAGCTGATGGCTGGGGAATATGTCACTGGACACGAGGTGATGTGGGTAAGGCAGCTCCCAGGGCTGCTGGAGATCCTCTCTGTCACCTTGGGTCCATCACTGCTGACCCCTGGAGTTCCTTAGAGATGGGATAACTCCTTTTTTCCCCCACTTCCTTCTCCTTCATCCCCCACTTCCTTCTCCTTTTTTCCCTCTCTTCCTTCTTTTTCTCCACTTCCTTCACCCTGCTGCCAGCTCTTCTGCTACAGGAGCAGCCACATTCCTACTCCAGCCCCGTTCCTGCTTGCAGCAAAGCCAGTGCCCAAAGCTTCTCCCCTCCTGGACCAGCCTGGGGTCTCCAGATGATGGTCTGGGCCCAGCCCAGCTCCATGAGAGCCCTTGCCCAGTGCAAACAGAGATCCCTGCCCAGCTCCAGCCAGGGAAAGCAGAAAAACAAGCAGGGAGGATAAACATCCGGATGAGGGCTGAGGAGGGAAAGCAAAACACTGCGGGGAGCCAGGAATAATAAGAATCAAAAACAAATAGAAAAGAGCTAACAGGAGCAACACATCTAAAAATAAAATGAAAGAGCAGCAGCAGGGTGGAGGGGCTGGGATATTTTGGGGTCTGGCAAAGCTTGTAGGGCTCAGATTTGCTGTGGTGGGGCAGAGTCAGGCTCTCCCCTCTCTGCCTTCCCTCCCTGATGTGGGGAAGGATGGAGGATGAAGGCTGGGACTCCCAGGAGCTGTTTGGGTGGCAGTGGTGGCAGCAGGCTGCTCTTCAGCCCTGCCCCATCTCCCCTGGGCCAAAAGTGTTTGCTGCAGTTGCCATCCTAGGGACAGATGTCCCACCCCAAACCCTCCTCAGCTCCCTGAAGATGTTGTTCATCCCTCCAACCTGCCTCTGTGCTGGCCCATGGTCTGTGAGGCAGGGGCCACATCTGCTCAAGGACTGGGAGGAGAAGATGTGTCTCCTGGACAGCCTAAATCAGTGATGTCCTTCCAGGAAGGGAGCCCTGGTTATCCTGGGAACTGCCCCAATGTCTCTGCAAATCCTGTCAACCCAGAGCCATTCACTTGCTCCAACATTTATCTCCAGAGTTGAAACCACTGAAAATCAAACAACTAAAAACCTTATTTGTTGGTTGTCACTCCCTGAACCCCCAGGCCCAGGTCATACAAAATCAGTAGAGGAAAAAATAAGGTTTTTTTTATTTTTCTCCCCAAGGAATTAGCTGGCAGAGGGAAGGCTGTGCAGGACAGACTGAGCTTGGCTGTCCCAGGTAGGCAGGGAGCACAGGGTTCACAAACCCTCAGCAGTTTGGAGACAGGCAGGGAGCCATCAGAGGTGGGTTTAAACCTCCCCCTGGGATGCCACAGCCAGGCAGGGACTGCCCTCTGCCCTCCCCAAGCTGATCACGGGGCTCCTCTGCATGAAAAACCTTCCTTCACATTTCAGATGTTTGTTTTTCCTTTGTGGTTGCCCCCATTATTCCTGTTCTTAGGGCTGGGAACTTGCCCCATCTTCTTTCTCTGCCCCCAGTGCTCTCCTCACCCTGGCACCTCCTCCAGGTGCCATTTCCATGGTGGGACCCAGGAGCTGCAGGGACTCTGGGAGCACGCTGGGATAAAAGAAAACAAAAAACACTTTGGCCACCTCTGGGCCCCTGACTCACAGTTCCCCTCTCCCAAAGGCAAGATAAGCTGGGCTGAGGCTCTGCTGCCACCAGAGCCACCACATCCAACCTCCCCTTTCCTGCTCCTGGGAGCCCAGGGGCTGCAAGTCCACAGCCACCTAATCAAAACCAATGGTGAATTTTAAAGACAAGGAAAAATAAAACCATGAAATGAGAAGAAATCAGTCAGGATGGAAAGCCAAGGAGGCCACGTGCCAGGAAAGTGAGCTGCCTGCCAGTTTGGCACGGAGTGAATGCTTGGCCTGTAGGGATGAAATGCCAGAGGTGGGCAGGCTGCAGAGGCACTTTGCATCTTCAGGGGGAAAGGACCAGACAGAGCCTGAATGGCAGATGAGCCCCAAACACACACTTGAGGATGAGGATGGGTTAGGGGGAGGATGAAGGTGTGTCCCCACCAGGGACCTGGCTGGGGTTTGTCAGCACAGCTCATAAATGACAATGGTGCAGCTGCTGGGGACAGGCTCCCTCTGTAACCAGAGCTGGAGCTGCACAGAGCAAGGGACAGTCCCCAACAGGAGTGCTGAGGGCTGTGGAGCAGCAGGAAAAGGCTCCCAGCAATGCAGGGAGCACAGCAACTGGGCAAGGAAGAGAGGGATGCAGCCAAGAGCAGCGTGAGATGCACCAGCCCTGAGTCAGATGTTCAAAGGGCAGTGAAGGCCCCAAAACTCTTTCCCTGTGCAGGAATGGGACCCAAATCATCACTGAGTGGGTGTCCACCTGGGAGAGCCAAGCTCAGAGCCTATCCTGCACAACCTTCCCTCTCTGAACTAATTCCTTGGGGGAAAAAAAAAGAAAAAAACTATTTTTTCCCCCCTACTGATTTTGTATGACCTGGGTCTGGGGGGGTTCAGGGAATGAGAACCAATAAACGGGTTTTTAAGGGTTTGATGGGGGTGTAGGTATTACCCAGCAGGGCAGCAACACCCGGGCTGCTCACCAGCAGCAGAGGAGATGGGGAGCCCATGCATGAGTGCCCTGCTCCCTGCCCTGGCAGCGTGGGCTGGATCCAGCCTCTCCCTGGCTCCTTTCCCAGCTCCCCGGCACAGCAGAGAGCAGAGTAGCCCCTCAGACCCAGCACAAGGAGCCTGTGAAAGGAGCAGCCACAGCCAAGTTTCCCCCTGGTTTTACTTTCCCCGTTCCGTTTTGGCTGCGTCCAAGTGCGGGGTTTGGGATGCAGCCGCTCCCCGCTGCTCCCAGCGGGGCTGGAAGGAAACGTCGGCACCTCCCTGGCTCGGAAAGCTGCACCCGGCAATTCCTGCCTGGATCCAGGGATGGGATTGCAGGGAAAGCTGCACCCGGCAATTCCTGCCTGGATCTGGGGGTGGGATTGCACGGAATGTGGAAATGTGCTGCTACTTTGTGTCTGTGCTGAGAAAAAAAAAAAAAGAAATTGGGTAATTTGAGTGTGAGTCTAACCTGTTAAAGATGAGGTTTTTACTCCTAAAAGTCTCATGGTTTTGTCCATGAGATTCCAGACCCCAAGGCTGGATGGGGTGAGCTTTTCCAGCAGGTTTCTCCAAAAACTCCCAGCAGGCTCCTGCAATGGGCCCTTCCCATCCCAATCTCTGCTCCTGCTCAGGGATCAGCCCCTTGCAGCCCTCCTTCCCCAGACTGGGCTGCCTGTGAGGAATTAATGCATTTCAGGCACTAACCCACACAGGTAGAAGATTAAAAAGGCAAACACGGGCTCGGTGCTCTGTCCCAGACCTGCTGGGTCCTCTGGGCATTGCCTGCCCAGCTGCACAGCATCCCAGCTCAGGAGCTGTCAGCACAAGGGAAGGGTAAACAGAGCTTTTCCATGGAAACATTTGTTCAACAAAGAATTGCAAATTTTCATGGTGAGTATCTGGTTTCCTCCAAACTTAATTGTTGTTGTTTCTGAAAGCTGCCCAGCCGGTCTGGATCTGGCTTTCGTGAGCATTTTTTTCTCCCTAATGCTTAATTTTCAGCAACTAGGATAACTCTGCTCCCTTTTTATTTATTTTTTTTTTAATTTTGTTTTTATTTTTTCTTTAGGTTTCTATCATTTTTTTCAACATAAATGGAGGCAATGGCAGCTCTTTTTGGCTTTTCTGTAGAACACAAACTCTCACTGAGAGGTTAACAGTAATGATTAAAGAATCACAGAGGGGTTTGGGTTGGAAGGGACCTTCAAGGTGATCAAGTTCCAACCCCCTGCCATGGGCAGGGACACCTTCCACTATCCCAGGCTGTTCCAAGCCCCATCCAACGTGGCCTGGAACATTTCCAAGAGTGAGACATCCACAGCTTCTGTGGGCAACCTGTGCCAGGGCCTCACCACGCTCACAATAAAGAATTTCTTTCTGATATCCAATATAAATCTCCCTCTTTTGATGATGGGTGGCCCAGGATTTTTAGGCTGAGAGCTTGAATTGGAGAGGTGGGACTGAGCAGCTGCTCTGAGCCACCCCACGTGGACACGGGGGAAAATTCCAGGCTTTTCACAGGGCCAACAAGAAGTGATGATAATTCGGGGTAAAGCTCCTGAAGGACACATTTAAGCAGAGAAGGAAGGAAAAGATCATGTCTGACAATCCAGAAGGACATAAGAGATAATTCCTGCAGGGTGCTTTTCCACCTGGGGTGCTGGGACAGCGGGATGTCCCTGTGCCCACGGATGTCCCTGTGCCCATGGATGTCCCTGTGCCCACGGGTGTCCCTGTGCCCACAGATGTCCCTGTGCCCACGGGTGTCCCTGTGCCCACGGGTGTCCCTGTGCCCACGGATGTCCCTGTGCCCATGGGTGTCCCTGTGCCCACAGATGTCCCTGTGCCCACGGATGTCCCCGTGTCCCTGAGTCCCTCGGGCTCATCTCACTCCACTCCTGTGACCCACCGCTGCCTTTTCCCCGCTGGCGTTTTCTGGTTTAACTTCATTTTTCCAGGCCGTAGGGAGGCAGAGGCTCGGCGTGTCCCCGGCGTGTCCCCGGCGTGTCCCCGGCAGGGACGTGCCCGGGCAGCCGGCGGTGACAGCAGGTGGCACTGCAGCCCCAGGAACCGGCGGCTCCTACAGTCCCAGTCCCATTCCCATTCCTACAGTCACACACACTCCCACCCCTGTATTTCCATTCCTGTATTCCCACTCCTGCACTTCTGCGCTCCCACTCCTGCACTCCCATGCCTGTAATCCCACTCCTGTATTCCCACTCCTGTATTCCCACTCCCACATTCCCACTCCTGCACTCCCATTTCTGCACTCCCACTCCTGCATCCCCACTCCTGCACTCCCAGTCCTGTATCCCACTCCTGCATTCCCAGCTCAGCACTCAGGCACAGAATCCCCCCTGGCACTCTGTCACCTTGGTTTTTTAAGATTTTCTAGGCCTTCTGATATTGACATTCTTGTAGTGGACTTTCTCAACACTTTCTGTAAATAACTGATTGTTTTGTCTTCTTTTATGGAAGAAGAGAAAGTTCCTGGACTGTTGGTTTGACCAGTGTCGTTAGAGAGGTGGCACTTTCACCCTCCAATCCGCTGTCACTTTTGGAAAACTATAAATGTTAGAGTCAAGAAAATAAACTTCCTCTTTCTTCCTTCACCTTGAGAAGGCAGTGTACTTGTGTTCTTTCGTGTCTTGTAGTGACAGAATTCTTGTTCCTCTGCACTAAGTATGATACCTTTGGTGTATGTTCATGATTTGTGGTTTTACAGCAAGAAAATTTAGCCACACAGTTTTCAAGATTTTTATAACCTAAAGAAATGCCTGAAATGGCAAGGAAGAGAACAAAAAAAAACCCTTGGACTAACTAAACAAAAAAGAGAGATCTGAATTGATAAAAATTGGAAAAAAAAGTGTGATGGGGCAAAAATTGGTGATGTCAAATCTCAGTTTTACTGTTATAAAGAGACAGTCATAGAGAAATAAACTTTGTCTTGTTGACCAAATCTGTGGGTAAAATATATTCCTGTAAAGTTTATGAAAAATATCTGCATTAAAATTGATGGCATGTCTATTTCTGGATCATAATTGGTTATAGCACCAAAGAGCATGCAGATATATGAGATGAAATACATAATCTAATGCAAGGGGCATTTACCTGGCATGAGACAGGTAAATTATGGTGTGGCCAACCTTAGATCTTGGCAAATTGCTGTCCAAATTAAAATTTAGCAGAAACATTGTGTTCTTCAATAGATAATCAACAAATAAGACACATTCTGCTGTTCTTTGTCTTTTGTGTCTCTACTGAATGGGTTTCCTTCAGAGATCATATCAGCACATTGCAGGGGCTGCATAAGCGTTAATAAGCACTTTGCTGAGTTTTTGAAGCCTGGAAAATAGAGCTGCAAAGTGCAGATCAATTAACCCTTGGTCACCAAGTAGGGCAGTAATTGTCAGGGGAGTGCTGTCAGTGCCACGTTAAGGCCCCTGCCATGCTTCTGGGTTGAGGAAGGTCTTTCCTCCTATTTCTCCACCTCATGAACTGGGGCACTTCTCAGGCTTCTTGCTTGGTCTACTCAGCATTTAAATTCAGCAGTAAATGTGTGAATCATAAAATGCATATGCTGAACTCAACCTGTAAATCTGGCCTTGGGATTGTGCTGAGCTCAACCTGTAAATCTGGCCTGGGGATTGTTTCTAGGGAATCTGCTTCAGGGAAGCTGAATCAGCCCTTAGGATCTTTGTGCCATGACACAGAATCCTTGTGCCGTGCTCTGGCCTCTGAGGCTTCCTGCCTGCCTCTCTGGACCCTGTCTCTGAAGAGCAGTGTGTTTGAGAGCACTGCACACTTTTGCTGGAGATGGCAAAAATGTTCAAAACACGAGGGAGTTGTGCTTGCTCTGCACTCCAGCTTTCCTTGGCAAAAGGCATGGGGCTGTATTCCCATCTGTCATAGCCTGGTATGACTTTGTTGAAATGAGCTGATCTATACCAGCGAGGGTTTGACCCATTGCAGCTTGAGTGAAGAGGAGCTAAGGAAATCTACCTGCATATTGATGAGAGAATGAAACAATGAGCCCTGGGGTTGGTGGTGTCATGAGTAGGAAAGCAGCTATTTTGACCTATTCCATCAGAATGAAAAATAAATATGAACAAACTGTATGGAATTGTTAGGGTTTGCTTGCATAGTTTCTTTCCCGATGTGGTATCCTTGCCTTGGGGTGATTGATGATCCTCTCTTCTCTAATAACCTTCTCTATGCCCAGAAATGGTTTCTGTAATTTTAAGCTGGCTCTGGGGAAGAGGGGCAGGCTTTGGGGCTCTTGTGCAGGCTTTTTCAAAAGCCTCACTCCCAGGTGTGCTGGGTGCAGTGCAGACTGGTGGCAATGCTGTTGTTTATCCAGCTTGGTTTCTTCTTAGCTTAGGTAAGAAGGTTTTTTTCCCCTTTCCCTAGCCTTGGACACTGCAATCCTTCAGCAGGTGCCTAGGAGACCAACATCAGAGAGTCACCAAGTTCCCATCTGGTTTTGCCTGAGCTACTGTGTAAACCTTTTGATTTTTCTTCCTTGAGACAAATTCCAGGTGCCATTCTGTTACTCTCCTCCATGTGGTGGGGTAAGGTTCTGACATTTCAATATCTAGCATTTATTAGCTTTTTCCCATGTCATGTGGGAAAAAGGTCATCAATAAATGGTTGGTTTTTTTTCACTTTCATACATTCATTTTCTAAGTGGCAGAAAGTGATTGCTGGAACCCCATTTTTTTGGTAGAGAAGACTCTTATTCCAGAGTGTTTTTCTCCTAAACTTATTTCTAAGCCTCTGAACCCCTCTTCCTCTTGCTTTCCTCTTGTCTCCCTGCACTGGTGTAGTCCTGAGCTCTATAGGAGTTTGTATAGGTCCCAACAGTAAATTTTGGTGTAGCCTTTTAAGATGGCTCATTGTGGTCAGGCTTTTCTGCAGGGGGTAGAAATCCACATCTGTATATTAACATTTAAGCCCCTCTCAAGGCTTTTTTCATCTGGCTTCAGAGATGAGAGAGAACAGTTTGGAAATCACATTATTGGTTGTCGCTGTTGCTTTTTTACCTCCTGGAAGCTATTAGTAAGTGATATTAATATAAATGGAAGGGAGGTCTCCTTTTCATGGGGATGTATCTTTCAATTTAGTGAAAATTGCTGACTTGGAACCTGGTGTTAGAGAAAATGAAAGCTCTTCACAAGTTCTGCATTGTGGCTTTGCAGGTGATAAACACGGCAGATCATCCAGGCAGAACTCTCACAGTATTGTTCAAGTTGTGCAATTTATTTTTAATAAATCATTGGAGTAATTTTATCCGCATATAATAGCTACACTTTTATCCTTTTTAGAAAACAGGTGTCTGATATGCTATGACACAGCACCAGCACCCAGGACTCAGGTTAAAGAAAAATCTAAAATCAAATGCTTACTTTTGGGTAACTGAATTTCTGTTAGACCTGAGCACTGTTTCTTCTGGAGCCTGGTTTCTCAGTAAACGCCTTCTGAATGTGGCTTCCAATCAAGATTTGAAAATTTTATCGGATCATTCTTTACCTTGGGTGAGAAGACATGGATCAATTTATTGGTTGGGATGTTTTCACCATCTTACACGAGAGAAAAGTCCCTTCTTTGCTTTGGAGTTGATACACAAGTTGTATATGGGAAGAGCTGTCAAGATGATTGTCAGTAAACCAGGCTAAGCCAGCTAAGGTGTCTGTACAGACTGGTTGTCAACCCAGAGAATAAATATGAGATAGATTCAGCAATTCCATCTGAAAGGAAACGTTTTGCTTGTAGATGGTTTCATGTTTTCTGAAGAAATTTTTCTTCCTGACAGCTCTGGAGGGCAGCATTGCACTTTGGATGACAGAAGGCTTGCTCTTAGCTCCTTCATTAATGGAAAAAATGAAACAGTGAATTAAATATATTTTTTTTAAAGTATGTGTGTGTGGGAAGGGGTACAGGAACAAAATGAATGAAAGAGAAACAAATCAAGGAAAAAGGTAAAATAAACACTAACCCAGAATACAGGATTGGGCAGGGAGGGGGAGGAAGGTGTATTTGGTTTTGTGTTTTTGTTGTCTATTCGTTATATATTTGTTCAGAATGTGTAGAGTACCAAAGAACTGAGATCTTCCTGGGTGTGCTATACTGGATAACCTCTTGAAATGGAAAACTACTATTATTTTAACTTCTCTGTGATGATCTATTAATTTTTGCCTGTCCATCTTCTCACCTTGTGTGCTTCTATACAGCCACCTGGAGTATTCATTTTAAGCCACAGCTATTAAAAGACTAAATTGAAAGCCTGTTTTGCCTGCAAGTAGCCTCTTAAAACAAGCTGCATAAACACCCTTTTAAGTCCTGCAATGCCTCGTGAGAGCTGTATTAACAATGGCCCAGGGCAGCAGGGAGGAGGAGGTCGAAAACCCTCTTTACACTGCTTTACACTGCTGGAACCCAGAGGTTGGTAGCTTTGCCTGTTTTTCTGTATTTTTCATGTCTTTCTGTTTTCCTCCTTTTCTTCTTCTAACTCCCTTCTCACAGAGTGTAACATTGAATGGATTGTAAGGTCTTCTATGTTCAGTGGGCTAAGTGTATGCTGGGATAAGTGATGATATGCTGTATTTACTCCTTTGCCAATGTTCCTTAATTTTCTATAGTTTGCCAGTAAACTTTTGTGTATTTTTACCTCTTCAGAATATTTATTAGAATTTTCTCCTCTGCACCTACCCAGAGCAAAAAAACCCCCTTTGTTTGCCTCTGGGTTTAAATGATTAGTCTGCAACAACAAGCCAAAGGATGTTCTCAAACTTTCTGTAAACGAGCTAACATACCATGAAGCTGTGGCACTTCTTAAAGAGGTAATCAAAGTGTTCACAATCCAGAGGCAGATCTGGATATGGATGCTCAAACCTATTTTTGCTTAAAGCCTTTTTTTATTGCTGCTGAAATTCACTACAGTTCCCTTCCCATGTGACACCTTTCTCTCAGTATCTGATTTTGGTTTGCCTCAGGTCATTTCATGTCGATATCCTCTTCACCTGACTTGTAAGAATGTTCAAGTGCAATTCAGGATTGCAATCATGGTGCTGTGGAAATGGCAGTGGAACAAGCTCCTGGGATTTGTGATGGTTGTTACACTGTCCAGAATGTTGTCTTCATGGACATCAGTTCCATTAGCTTAATCAGATTCACATAGGAGCTTGGTAAAGGAAACTTTTTTTTTCCTGAATAGACTTTTTAAATCTAGAAAGCCATGGTCAACCCAATTCAGCAAGAGGACCTGGGTCTGGTACCTTGCGTGTCAGGTGAGACCTGGATTGTTGACAGGCTCAAACTTTGTGTTTCCTTTCACTTGTTTATGAAAAAAATTAATCCAGAGGTTAAGACTTGTCCTGACACAATACACAAAATTTTTTGAAATTTCTAATGCTTTCTCAGGAAAAGTAAATAATTCTCATCCTGCAGTCAGCTCTACAAAGGTGTGCGAAAATTTTCACAAGGACAAAACTTTACATTTGAATAGCAACCTTGTCAATGTCACTGATTTAATTTAAATTTAAATGATTTAATTTAAATGAGAGGTGATTCTTTCCTTGTATATTAAGGAAACTTTTGGAAAGAAAGAGGCAACAGAGGAAATGTTTTGCTTTGGCCAAAAGTACAGTTTAGGCAGGGTATAAAAGACCACATGCAGACTAATAAGTTCTGTTGAAATTTAGCTTGACTGAACAAGATTTAATTTTTTAATCATAGCACTCTCTTTAGCTGCTGAGGCCAGGAATGTAGTGATTCTGTTCCCTTTCCTACCCTCCTGTGTTTAATTTATGTGATTTCTTGTATTTAACCCTCCTGCTCTCTGCATAGGAAGAGGGATTAAAATTTATTTCTTGGCATGATGTTTTGTCCTTGTGCCTTTTTTATGTCTCATGTCAGTTTTAACTGGTGGATTACACTCATTACGATTGATGGAGTGTTGTGATTTATTGAAAGCTCGGGCAGTTATTATTGTTTATTCACTTAAATTCCAGAAGAGTCTAGAAGCTTTGAAATGGGATTAATAGGTTTATAAGTACACTACAGAAATTATTCCTGGTTCTCTGTTTCAGTGTCTCTTCCTTTCTTTGATAGATGTTTTCCTCCCCTGACAACTTAGTTTTATTGTGGTTTGATCCAAACTTTAAATAACACCTTTCTTCTACCCCAAGCCTCTTCCAAGCTTGCATTAAAAGGACAAAAATCATCTTTTAAACCCAGTGAGACTTAGGAGAAGAATGTACTGAAGTTACAGAGAACTTTCTATGGACTTTGTTGGCCTGAAGCGTATCTGTGAGGCAGACGTTTTACACAGTGCAGCATTTAGAGATGTGTAATTCATTGCAAGTGATGCTACTTTGCTTTACTGGAGTACTCAGTGAGCCCAGCTTACTCCTGTTTTCCTAAGGACACTGCTTATTGACCTGCTTGTGGATTGCCTGGCCACGTGGTCTGGTCCTTTTACTTGATGAAATATCACAGCCTACTATAGCTTTTGTGTTTGAGTAATAGCAACACATAGTGTTCTTGTGTCACAGCTTACTTGTGCAGCTTTGCAACCCTTTGTGTTGGGTTTGGATGGCTTAATTTTCTGGTGAGGAGGGAAGAAGCCAGCCACAGAAGTGATTTTTCTGTAGGGAGCTGCTAGAAGTTTTTTCCATGCCTGGCAAAGCCAATCACAGGCTGGCTCTGGAAATGTCACAGACATCTTTTATGAAAAATCCTTTCCTTAGGATTCCTTAGGATTATCTGCTGCTGTGGAATGCAACAGGTGGATCTGTGATTGGCCCATGTTAGTTGTTTCTAATTAATGGCCAATCACAGCCCAGCTGGCTTGGACAGAGAGTCCAAGACAGAGCCTTTGTTATCATTCCTTCTTATTCTATTCTTGGCTAGCCTTCTGAGGAAATCCTTTCTTCTATTCTTTTAGTATAGTTTTAACGTAATATATATAATAAAATAATAAATCAGCCTTTTGAACCATGGAGTCAGATCCTTGTCTCTTCCCTCAACCTCAGGCCCCTGTGAACACTGTCACATTCTTATCCAAAGGGCTGGAGGGAGAGGAGCTGCCTGACCATGGACCCAACAAGAAGGGTCTGTCAGTACTTATTTTCAGCAAATTTGCAACAGGTGAACTGTAGCTGAAGCAGGACCTGTGTAGTGTTCTTTATTCTAAACATATTTTATTAATAAACATGCAAGAGAAACCTTAGTAAGAATTTTCTGTGGTTCTGGGACATAGAAGGTGATGGAAGTTGGTTTGAGGCAAGCGTTCTATTGTACTTTGATGGATTTTCTTTCCCCTCCCTCCCCTGCTGTGTGCAGGAACGCCCCCAGTGTGAGCCCTTTGGTGTGTGTTGCTTCAACAGGAGAGAAAATGGATGAGGATTTTTCCAACTGTGAATTCTGTGAGCAGTAATTATCCTCATTCTTGGCTAATGAAGATATTTAACAACTAAGAGTGACAGTTTTCCTTAATTTTCACCCTTGCTCTTGAGTGAGGAGCACAGGGGTGTTGATGTTAGTAGCAGTATTACTCCTCATGATCTTCCTTAGAGGAGATACTCATGTTGCTGTGCACCATTAAAATCATCTCCACATGCTCCCATCGTCCTGGCATTAACCCTTAAATAAGGATTCTTATGTTGGACCTAAGGAAGGTTAAATTATTGCTCTTGCTCTTTTTGGGCCCTCTTGGAGCTGTGTCTGGAACACGATGTCCCATTGGGCATCAAAAACCCCAAACTCCAGAGCTAGGAGAGGTTTGGGTGGAGGCTGGAGCAGGTCATGTCCCAGCAGAGATGTTGGGCAGTGCTGTCAGACTCTCCCAAGGAGGCTGGAGAGGAGGCAGGGGGCACAGGGTAAGGAATAAAAAGCGCTGGTTGCAGGCAGCACTGGGGAAATTCCCCTTGGAAATGGGAGAGAGCAGCAGGAGGAGGAGGAGGAAGAATCTCTTCACAGTGGGGGCTTTCCATACCTGAAGGCACTAAAAGTGTGACCAGACAGGGCATGAGAAAAGTGAGCTCATTGTCAGGGTAGGTCCAGTTTGAGCAAGAGCTGCTCTTGGAGCTCATTGACCTCCAGAGGCCTGTCCTCCTGGCCCCAATTATTCTGCAGCTCTGTTTGTCCTGGAAGGGTTTGCAAATACACACATGGAGCTGTGTATTTATTTTAGTAGGAAGGCTGTGCTGCTGAACCCATTTTGCTACCCGAAAGTTGTAGAAAGAGCAGTAAAAGTGATAGTGTTGCAAGTAGGGTGAGTCATTTTTATTATACAAGTATTTACCCTGGTTATTTCCATCCCATTCAGAGTGAAGCTCTAAACTGACTGGGTTTCAGTGGCAGCTGGTTGTTTACTTTTCTATTTTGTGATGCGTTTTTAATGATTTGACTAAATAAAATGAATTTTTTGAGTACGAGGCATATTTGATGAGCAGAATTAATAACCTGAAATAAGTTGTTATAAGTAGGGTCATGTTAAAAATGTAGCCCTCATAGTGATTGTTCCTTCCAAGATTAATCACAACCTTTTGTTTCTATTAATCTTCTACTCAAACACTTCTGTGGACAGCAGCTACTAAGCTTCTTCATTCCATTTTCCATGGTGTTCTTATTTTTCAGACCCTTTGGGAAGAAACAGTCCCTGGGTGAAGAAAAATATATCTTTTGGCAAACCCATGGCAATCTTTTCACTGGTGTGAGATTGAGAAAGATACTTTTGCAATGATAATTTCTATGATGGAGATGTTTGTGCTCTCAGTTACAGCTCATTCTCTATGTGCTCTCCAGAGCTGTTAAATTAAATTGTATTTCAGCTGTTGGACAGAGGCAAACCCCCTAAACCTCATACTGTATTAATCTGGACTTTCATTACAAAATAATGCTTAGGATTTTTTCTGCAGCCTGAATTTAAAAAGAGGCTGAGAGGAGACAGAGGAGCTTGAGTTGATCAGTGCAGGGGATGATGTGGAGTGTGTGAAATCCCAGGCTGAGGAGCAAATTTGGGTTCTTCTACCAGTAGAAGGGCTCTTCACAAGGTCTGTTCTCTCATCCTTGGGGCTGGATTTGACCTTTTTTAGTGAGTTAACATATTCCTCTTCTGTTTGGCTGTGTCGGGGATTGCTCTTTTTGTTTTTCTCTCAAAATGTTGTTTCTACTTGCTTTGAGAGGGAAGGGAAAAATAAGCAACCAACACTATTTTCATTCCCAAAACTCACAGTCCCCTGCTGAAACCATCAACACCTCCTGAAATTCCAAATGGAAAAGCATTGCCTCTTTTTCATGTTTGCAATGAAGAGAGGATTATAGTAATAGTATAAGTGTTAGACTGCACAAATTATACAATGAATGTAAAACAAAACTAGATTTGGTGAGGCAAAAAGGGATTTATACAGCTGCTTGAAGTGAGAACAGATGATCCTGGGAAATCACCAGGAAATAGCATATAGTACTAATAATGGCAGTGTGATTATTTTTACTTTCCTGACATGCCAGCATGTTGTTTGCAGTATTTTTTCATAAAAATGGAATTTATTCAAGCAATTTACCCTTAATGTGTGTAGTACAAATAGTTTATATTGTGCTTATATATCATATTAACAGTGTTTGATTTGTGCTTTCTTTACAAATTGGAATCATTGATTTTTCTGTGGTTCTCATTTTGCACTTAGGCTGGTGCTTTCAGTTCCCATGTTAGGTGCTGGGATTTGAAAAAGCTGATTTCTTATAAATTTATTCTCTTTCATAAAAGGGTCTAGGTACAGTATTCCTTTTTACGAATTGCTTGGCTCTCTTTTGGAGCCAATTAATGTCTTAAATTGTCAGCTTGCTCCAAAGGAGCACTAAGTGTTCTTCCCCTCCCTCAGAACACAAACTTTCCATTTTTGACCTCAGGTGACATTCACTCTGGGTTCTGACTGCTTTAATTCTCTTCTTTCTTGATTCCACTTTGTCCCAGTGATTGTGACAAAAAGTCTCTGGACATGATCATCAAAAGTTTCCAAGCACCTGCAACTTGAAGGGAACCTCTGTGTGTGTGGAACCCTTATCTTGATTCTCCTAATTGTTTTATTTAACTTCCCCAGCTTAATTTATCCACTGGCAAAATTTATTTGAAGGTATTCATTAATTCCTGCTTCAGTGTTTTTGAGGTGCTTTGAGACTCTTCATGTCAGTCCCACCACAAACCCTTTTTCCTCATTTTCCTGACCCAAATACAGCCTCTAGATTAATTTTCTGATGTTCCTAGACTGTGATAGGGTTTTAAAGTTTTCTGAAGTTCTAAAAAATGCTGATTAAGACTTAAATCTCCATGTACAATGTTTCAAGTCTTGGTGAGCACAGTGGGACTCTTTAGGTATACAGTGCCTTGGTTTTATTCAGTTTCATTTCGCTTGTGCATTGAGGTAGCCATCTAAAAATACAACAGAATCAATAAACAAATAAAAAATTAGGCCTTTTAATTTTTTTTTTAATATAAGGACAGTTTTTTGCCCGCAAAGATGCAGAAATCTTCAGCTAGAACTGCATGTGGGTGTTTTGCATCTTTCTTTATGTACATGGAATTGAATTTACTGTATCATTCAGATATTTGTGTTCTTGCTGGGAGCAAATAAATTTTGAGCAGCAAAAGACTGTTTAGAAAAACCTCATAGCTTTGTAAAGGCAGCTTCCCACATTTTAGAAGGGAAATAATGAAAGCTGCTGATAGCTGAATCCTTGGTGCAAACCACACCTGGGCAGGGATGTGGTTTGCACCAAGGAGGTGTTTCCATGATTCCACTTTTTCAAATTTATTTGTTATAATAAAATATTTCTTTATATTTATTATTATTTATTAGGAAATTGATTCTGAGCAGTAAAAGACTGTTTAGAAAAACTTCACAGCTTTCTGTTTCCAATATTTTGTAAAGAAAATGTTGAAAGCTGCTGATAGCTGAATACCTGGGCAGGTTTGTGGTTTGCACCAAGGAGGTGTCTACATGATTCAGTTTTTATTTATTTATTAAAATAGTTGTTTATAATTATTTATAATTATAATTATTTATATGTATAAGTATTTAATTTTATTTATTTTTTGTATTATAAAGAGGCAGGACCTTGGGTTTAGTGTGCTGCAAAAGTGATAAATCTGAGTTAGATCTACTTTCTAAGTCTCTTGGGATTAAAGCTTTTGGGGAAGAGATCCATTGATGTGTTTTAAATCTATTGATTTGCAGTAGAAAGGAACAATTTAAACTCGGAAGTCACCAGGTGAACTTTCCATTAAGTTGGGGAGCCTGTGGTCACAGCTCACTGGATCTTTATGAAGTAGAAAATGTGATGCAGACCACACTGGCATTCTCTTAAAGGAAATCATGCATTTAACCATGGAACAAAATACTGTAGCCAATTACATGAACATACACCTATTTTACACGTGGCTGATCTGAGCAAAAAGTATGAACAATGTGCATGCTATCTTGTTTTAGGGGGCTATTTACTTTTAAGTCAGTGATATGGGATAAAGTTCAGAGAAGAAAATGATTAATATATGATTTCTATCAAAGTTTTCTAAATGGAAAATAACCTTGCATAGGAATGTGTGAGTGGTCTTCAGCTGGCATCAGGAAAGACTAATTATAACCCTGTTATCTGTTATATAATTTATATATAAATTATAACCCTGTTGTGTGTTAATGGGCCATGTTGTAGCCTATGTAGAAATGCTAACATCTGAAAGTGCATCTAGAAAAGAAAGAAAAATATTCAGTATTGAAATTAACTTCTCAAAACTGTGTTTTAAAAATGACTTTTTTATTAGAGGATAATAAAGTAAGTGCTGATTTTTAACTCAGATTTTTTATACTTTAGAGTATGAGGCTATGTAAAAATCTTTACTTTCAAAACATCTGTTCTTAAATGTAATAGGGTGAACTTTCTAGTAACATTAGATATTTGCAGTGGAATATCTTGTTTAATGTTGCTAAGACTTGTGAATTGATCTGGTTTTTATATATATAATAGATGTGTTCCCATGTCCATGGACATTTAGAAAATGCTTTTCTGCAGTTTAGTCACAGCAGTACCTTCCTCACTGTCAGAAAGTTCAGAAGCACACTGAAAGCTGATAGAAAAGTTGAGACCTAAACTTTTACAATAAAATATTGTGGGTGTATTTTAAAGTGTGTAAATTCCTGATTTATTTGCCTCATGCCTCCTCATGCCTCCCTCCAGGCTCTGGGCACTTTGAATGGCAGAAATTGTTTTCTTTTCCACTTATTTTTGCCTTTACACTAAAACTGTGAAGAAGGAAAGTGCTTACAGTGTAATTTGAATAACACAAACTTTTTTCAGCAGTACTTCTGACTAATTCCATGGCTGAAAATAAATGAGGAGCTGAGACATTATAAGCTGTATCATGATGGGTTGTTGTGTCTATTGGCACACATTGTGCCTATTGGTATATGTAGATTATTGTGTTGCATGCCAGCATGTCCTTCCCTATGCAAAATATTCTGAGAGTGTTGAGGGGATTGGGGCAGGAATTATGCAGAGAACAGCAAAGCTAAGTGGAAGCAAATGAAGCATCCCCATCTGGCTTTGGTTGCTTGCAAATGGCCCCAGCTCTGGGTTCCAATAGCAGAGACTGTTCATTCCAGCTCTGATTTACAGGGCGGGTTCCTGAAGCTCTGCTGGGTGCTCCATTAGTCACCATTTCTCCTGTAAGATTGCTGGGTGTTGAGGGTGTGTGCACTGAGGGAATGACAGAACTTTGCACTGAAAGTACCCAGGATATTCTCAAATTGTGATATCAGCCTGGGAGTACTGCCTCTGATTTCAGTGGAGTACACATTTCCCTTTTTCCTGCCACCTCACCAACATTGTGGCTCATAAGAAAGTAACTGCAGAGACTTCTAATCCCATATTCCAAAATGTCAGGGTAAGGATTAGTCCAGCTAGCAGCTCTCTCACAGGGTTTGCTATAAATACTTGCATCAAGAGTGCTGGAACTTCAATTTTCATGTGATGCTTGACATTAAGTGAAGGTTTGATATTGATGGATGTTACTAGGCAGTCTCAAAGGATAGAAATAAAGATTGTATTGGTTATAATACCCTCACTGTGTTCAGCTTTAGAAGTAGAAGGGCAAGTAGTCAATAGTAGAAGTAGCCTAGAAAATACAAATTCATATCCATTTCATTTCAAGAGACAGATGGTATAAATCTATTTAGATTCCATTCAGGTTTTATTACAGAAAGGTGCAAAGATCCAGCATTCTGCACAGTCTTGTCATGTGTACTTAGCTAGGTGTCAAGGATTTTAGATTTCAATCTAATCTCTCTTAGCAGCATCCCTGGTTTCCTCAGGCAGATCCCTTGATTGCAGTGTCACAACTCTGTGCCTGTGGCAGGGGAATCAGTGCCACTTCACCTCCCTGGGCTGGGCTATCTCACATCCCTGATGTGCTGTGCTGCCACTGGGACTGTGATCCTGCTTAGAGCCTCTCAGGGCTTGATAAAACACAAATGCTAATAATCTTGATAAAAGGGTGTGGAGGCATGCCACTAGGTTTAAGTGGATTTTTACTGATCAGATTGTACTGAGAATTGTTGGCATGGATAGTGTAAATTAACAATTAATAAATGCAGGGTGATACCAAGGAAGAATAATGCAGGAAAAAGCTTTGTTGTGGGACAAAAAAAATAATAATAGCAAATATTGTATGAAAGCCACATAGAATAGAAATGAAAGAAAGTGCAGCCTGTTGTGCTCTATGAAATGTGAGTGTGGATTGCTGGGCTCTTTTCATGCCATGCCAAGGGCAAGGTAGAAATTCTTGTTTCTGGCCTGCTGTAGCCTGTTCACCCCAAAGTGGGTGGAAAAGATGAAAACTGATTCTCCACAGTCTCTGTTTTACAGCTTTATGATTTTTTCTCCTGCTTTGAGCTGCAGACTGGCTTGTCTTTCTTCTTTCTTTTTTATTTTTTATTGCCTGCAAAATGTGAAACAGATTTCTTTAGAAAGACAGACACGGTTCTCTTGTGTTTCTGGCTTCTGCTCTGGGTGGCTGGGCTCTGAGCTTGGATGACTAAGCAATTGTGACTTAGGTCTTTGCATCCTTCTGTCCTTCATTCCTAGAAAGCTGAAAAATATGACCTTTTCCTCGAGCTTTATGTGTGATTTAAATGCCATTGGTAAAGATCTGGAAAACTTGGGGCTAAACTTTAAAACCAGTTTTGTATCCAAACTCCTTCTTTACGATGAATAAATTTTTTGGACACAGAATGTCTTGAAGGATGCTTAATAAAGGAACGAAATAGCAGCCTCCAGCTAAACTCAGCTTTCTGAGCAAGAAAGTAGAACCTTATTCCAAAAATAGGGAGCAACTATTGCTCAACAAAGTGAGTGGTGCCCACATAGGCTGAGCAGTGCAAAGGCTGCAGCTGGGAGGTTTGGAGCTGAGGAGACTCTGGCGCTGAAAGGTGCTTATCCCATCTCCTGAGAGGTAGGTCTGCATGTGCATGCCTTGGCTTTGCCTGGAGATCTGAAACAGAGCAGCTTCAGCCAGGATTCCAGGTGAAAAACTGCCCCTGACAGGAGTCAAACATTTTGGTACCAGCCAGAGGGAGTAATTAGACTTGTTTGCATATTGAACAGCAGCCAGGGAGTTCTGATCGTTCTCAGAAAAGTGCTCCAATTTCCTAAGCTTAGTATAGAAAAAAATAAATAATTTTTTGTTTGTTTGGGTGGAGGAGTGGTGTTTTCTGGTGGGTGATTTGTTTTTTTTTATAGCTTTTAATTTCTTTTTTCTGAAAGGCTGAAATACTGTTCATGTATCATGAAGTTGATATCATTGCAGAACTCGATCTCCTTCAGTTGTGATTCCATAGAACTTTTGCTGCTGATGGAATAGTGTTTGGATTCTTACTTTTCATACCTTCAAAACCTTCAGGGACTCTGTTTTATGCATATTCATTCTTATAGGAAATGGTAGTGCTAAAATTTACTAGTAAAATCCATCTTCAGCACAGTTGTTTATCAGATCTATGCATTCATTAATAAAGAGTCCCTGCTGTTGTTGGCTCCAGTACAACTTAATTAATTACTATTTGAAATATGGATGTGGTAAATGATCCAACTTAGTGAAACAGGAGAGCAGCTGTTACCTTGTTTTATGTTTGAAGTCACTGGCTTTTCTCCTTATTTGTGTGTGTCATCCCCTTTTTCATCTTCTGACAATGATTCCATAAATTTTGGACTCAGATTCATCTGTAAACCCTGCCCCCTGTTTTGTTTTCCCACCGTGTCATCTTGTTCTCCTCTGTACTCCCCATTTTATCATCTCACGTTGCACCATCCATTCCTGTCTCTCCCTCTTTTCTCTGCCATAGATTTTCAGAATCCTGGTCTCCCTTTTCTTTCTGGTTCCTCTCTTCAGCCATTCTGCATTCCTGAGAGCCAAGTCAGTTGTTTCCTGCTCTGCTGCAGGAAATGCTGCTTTTGCCACTTTTCCTCAAGATGTATCTCCTGGTGACATATGCCTGAGTGCTTTCTCAAAACAACCTTATGGAATTCATTGGAAGTTTTTCCTAATTGTTTCCATTTCCCCTGCAGCTGTTTGCTCTGGTCAGTTACCAAACTCGATTAATTTCTGCTCCTCTGTCTACTTACTTTTCTTATTTTTATTTTTTATATTTTTTATTTTTAATTTTATTCTATATTTTTCCTATTTATATTTTTATTCTTTATTTTTTATTCTGTATTTTATTCTATCTTCCTTTTCTTATTTTTATTTTTTTTATTATTTTTTATTTTATTCTATATTTTTCCTATTTATATTTTTTATTCTTTATTTTTTATTCTGTATTTTATTCTGTCTTCCTCTTCTTATTTTTATTTTCTTTTTGCTGTCAGGAAGAGACCCTGAGAGGTGCTGTTTGCTGACACCTCAGCTGGCTGCAGGGTTCCCTGTCAGCATTTCTGCACAGTGCAGGGCTGGAGAGAGGGAAGGGGACACATTTCAGGTCTCAAATAATCAGTTCCATCCTCAGTGTCTTCCCATGGATATCCTAGCACTGCAGGCTGTGTTCTCTCACTTGATTTCTTTTCTGTTGAGGAGTTTTCTGGAGAGTTTTCTCAGTGAAGCTCTCTGGGTTTGTTAAGCCCTGCTCTGAGCAGGGGGGGTGGACTGGGATCTGCAGAGGCCCCTTTCAACCTCAGCCCTTCCTGAGAAGCTCTGAAAGAGGAGAGAAACAGGAATGGAGAGCAAAGGAATGGGTGTAGTGAGCAGTGTGTGTTCGTGGAAAGGAACAGCATGCAGAGCTCACAAATGCCACAGCAGAAGCAATTTAACCTGCTTGTCTCAGTGCTGAAGATGTAAATCCCAATTGCAAAGTTTCAGAGAAGCTGAAGCAGCCAGGGGATAAATCATATTTGACTTTATTCTGAAATAAAGGCAAACAATGAGTAGCATTCTAACTCAGTTATTTGTTCTGTTAGCTGTGTGCTGTAGCATTTGTAATGTGCTCTGGCAATAAAGTTTTAGTTATTTTAAGTTCAGGACTAAAATGAAAGAATATCTGCAGAAATGTGAGCACAATTTGCTGTAGCTCTTAGGTATCAAGGTCCAGTGTTTTATTTGTTCCAAAAAGGTTTAATTATTTCAGAACTGAATATTTAGGGAGGATCTGGGACTATTTATAGTAGGTAGAGCTACAGAGACCCCTAGAAATAGTCTTCAGTGGTTTATGCTTTTTAAAATATGACATGAAGAAAATTTTGTGTTCTCTACTTTAGAGACAGAAAACAGGAGTGTTTAATGAGGAAAAAAATACGTTTGTATTCAATAATTGAAACAAAGGAGAGCATGAGACAGGGAAAATACTGCAAACAGCATAAATGTAGGACTTTTTAAGGAGTGAGATTTTCTTAGACTACTGTTATAGAATCAGACATGTACTTTAAAAAGCATGCAAGTCTCGAAGCTATTTCTTTTTGGAAATGAGATGTTGGATTACAAAAAAAAAAAAAAGGCTTTATTTTCTTCATAGAAGTAGATGGAAGTCCCTTTATTTCATTTATATTCGATTCTCATTATCCTGGGACACAGAGTAAGGGCTGTGTGAAAAGGAGAAGAAGAAAGAATAAAGACACAATTTTTCATTGTCCAAAAAGTGTTTTTTTTCCTATCCATAGGAACTAAGGAAGCCCTTGTGCTTAGAGGAATGAATAATGATTTATCACTCTTGAAACATATGGAACTGAGTAAGTTCATGGAAAGGTTGTCTGCTGGGTTCAGTTTGCTGAATGGAAAGATGTAGAAAGGAATGATATCAATCTCTGGTTTTTTCCTGTAGCTATTTGAGGTTAGCTATTTACAGGAATTGTATGAAGTTTTAAAAAGGCAAAGTATATAATGTGTTATTAGCATGCATTGCTCATTATTATGCCTTACACCAAGTGTCTCCCTGCTAATTGCTGTCCTAACAACTTTTTTTTTTTTTATGTCTTCCTGCTGCCCCTTCAACCTCTTGCTTTATTTTGTCACTTTACTACTAAAAGCACCAGATTCAAAATTATGCATACCTGGGCTATAAATGTTTATCAACTCTAAGCATTCCCCACAGAGGAACCCATTCCCCAGTCTCTTTTGTGTTTGTTTTCCTTGTGGGGTTTCTGTTTTTTTTGGTTGGTTTGTTTGGGGTTTTTTGGTTTGTTTTTAATTTTTTTTTCTTTTTTGTTTGTTTGGGGTTTTGGGGTTTTTGTGGGTTTTGTTTGTTTGTTTTGTTTTGGGGGTTCTTTTTTTTTGGTTTTGTGGTGGTTTTTTTTTTTCCCACAGACTTTATTTCTTCTGTTTTGTGCACTGTTTCCACAGATTCTTTATTTCTTGTGTTTTGAGCATGATGTGAGAGGCTCCCAGCTCCACACCCATGGATGAGGTGCCACAGGTGCCTGAGCCACCTCTGAGAGTGGGTTGGGCAGAGCTGTTTTCCTTTCCAGTGACTTAAATGCCTCTTGGCTGTATCCAGTATAATCTATATTCTATAAATAAAATTCTCCAGGTGCTGAGGGTAGACTGAAAGAGCTGCAGGGTCTTTGCTCAAGCCCTTTAGTGCAGGTTGGAATAATCTTGGTCAGCAGGGAGCTCCCCACACTGGCAGATGATGGGGAGAGGTCACAGCTGAGCATCCCCAGCTCCTCCAGAGCTCTGGGGTGAATCCCATCAGGCCCTGGTGAAGGTGTTTGTTTATTTCCTTTCACAGAAATTCCCCTTAAGGTGTTTTGTGAGTGAGGAATTGTCCTGCTTCATGGTGTGATAAACAAATACAGCTCAGGCGGTGGATAGCATAGAGCAGAGTGTTCACCTCCAGGATTGCTTTTGTACTGATGACATGACAGTTTAAATCTCATGTGAAGTCAAATGTGAGTTCTAACTGCAGTTCACGCATTGAGGGAGTAACCCCAGATTTTCTGTGCCTGTTGGGATCTGCTTTGTGCAGGTTTTTGCAGTTCTGCTGTTTCCAAAGGCTTTGTTCCAGTCCGACAGTGGCAGCTGAAGCCATGGCTCTGTCACAGGGCTCTAGGATAATACACATGGGTTTTTTTGGGGTTCTGGTTGTTCTGGCTGAGGCTCCTGGAGCTCTTTGGCAGAGATGAACACTCTGATACCCAAGCCCTCAGCATGATGCATTTCCATTACTGGTTTCACAAATCCACGTTCCCTGGATGTTCAAAATGAACGAGAATTCTCCTGCTGGAAAGAAGCACCAAGGTGATGTCAGGATCCATTGTTCAGCTGTCCACAGATCTGTTCCCACGTGGAAAACCAGGGGAATCATGAGCAGAGATGACCCAGCTGTGGCAGTTCTGTATTTCTGATCAGTGTTTGAAGTGTTTCCAGATGAAGTGCAGGCAGTGCCTTATCCATGGCTGGGATTATCAGCAGGGTAACAAAGCACAGTGGAGGTGGTAAATGATCATTATCTGCTACAGGGCAGGATGTGGGACATGTGATAAATGAAAACAGTGTTTGTGTATGACCAAAACATGAGAAAAGCCTGTTCTTACAGGGTACCCCAATGATCCCTGGGCAGCGTGCTCAGCTTTGTAGGATCACAGGCTCCCCAGGGCTAAGAAAGAATTATCTCCATGTTTTGCTATACTTTGTGATTTTCCTTTAGCAATCCACTGCCATGATATTGAATATTTCCCAAAGAGAAGGACCAGCACCTGTACAATTGATGACAACCTGTTCATGGGTCTGTTAGCAATGACCAGAACAGGTAAAACTCTATTGCACAAGCCTTGTAAGGAATACAAGCATGGCTTTGGGAGACTGGCACAATCATTTCTAAAAACCTTGGCTGGTTCTAATATAGCACTTCAAGCTTTTCTTTTGCTTAAGATGGGAAAAAAAAGTATGTTTTGAAACACAATTTTCATGGTCTGTATTATTTTTTTCTGTCTTTATTCACTTGAAAACTTAAAAAAAACCCCAGAGAACACAAATTTGCATTTTTGTTGTGGTCTCAGTTGAGAAGTTAAGCATTATTTCAGGTAAATTCCTCCCTGTCCAGGAGCTGGTCTCTGGTTGGAGTGGAGATATTTCACTGTGTCACTGGGCATTAGTTTTATGGATGAAAGCAGGTTTGGTGTTGAGAATTACAGAGACTTTGTTGAAAACAAATGTTCCAAGGCTGACTAATGAGGGAAAAAAAAAGTGGGAATGGAAGAATATTCCAATATAAATTCATGATGCAAAGTGAAATTTAGTGATCTGGGTCCTTGTGGCTAAAGCAGGGACATTTCTTCTGCCTGGGATATTTACAGAGTGCCACTGAACTGCATTTATTTTGCAAAGCCTTGGCTGTGGCACATGGCATCATGAATTGCTTGACATAACCAAACCATTCAGATTAGGATGCAATTATAACAGAAATTGATGATAGGAAAAGTTTGTGGATTTCCAAAGGGGTCTAACAAAGATGTTACATGTGCTGTGACAAACCTGGCTCCTTTCTGTGGAGCACAGTGAACTCACATTTCAAGAGTTTCAATTTTTTTTTAATAAAGTGCTTTAAAATCTCTATAATAGGAAAAGACTTCAAAGAGGAAAGATTAAAAAAGAAAAGTAAATAAAAAGGAAATAATATAATTAAGGTTTGACCCTGTAAATTGCTAACCTTCAAAGCTAATGCTGGAGAAGCACAATATTATTAGCAATAAAAAGAATTTGCTTTGCCCTTTTAAAATTACCATAAACCGATTGACTGAAATGGAATGATGTTAATATTTAAGAAGTAGGACACCAGATTCTATTATCTCAGAAACTCTGTCACCTGGTACACTCTGTAGTCCTGTTATCTAATTATTGTCCTTAAATTGCATTAGTGTGCCAGCAATTTGTCTGCTGTTGGAAAAGTAATTGACATTTGAGTTACTGCTTCATATTTGGGAGACTCACTAGGTGGTTCCAAAGAGCCCTCTTCTGTCAAAGCAGATTAGCTTAATTTTACCTAAAAGAAAAGGGAAAGTCTGCATTTTTGAGTATGCCATTTACACAGCGCTCTTGTAATTTGGTATTAAAATTCAGGTTATGTATCACAGCTGATTGCCAAGAAAGAAGAGGGTGGGGAGGGGGAAGTGGCAAATTAATAAATGACTTTTTTTTTTTTTTTTTTTTTGCCTTCAAATTCAGAGTCTCCTTCAGGGAGGAGTCTGCTGGTGGGAAGGGGCAAAGCAAATGCTGTAGTGTGTCCAGGGAATGGTTGATCCTTGGGCTCTGTTCTCCAGGGCTTTGCTCACTCTCTGGGCACCCACAGCCCCTTTGCCAAGTCCTGGGAAGGGATGGGCTGCTCCACTTCCCCTGCAGAATCCTGACTTTCTGTAGGAATTACAGTTTCCTCTTGGTGCTTGGAGGAAGAGCACTTCCAAAATCATTTTTGTACAATTTTTTGATGGAAATTTAAAGGATAGTTGTAATTCCTTGTAGCCTGGGAAAGGGAGGAGCAGCCTATATCCCACCTGGTATGAATGTGAGCGTCCACAAGGTTTGGTTTCATGACTCTGCAATCCAAAGCTTGAAACTTTCCAGACAAATGTAATTTGGGATCTAAAGTTGATTAGAGATGCATGATTACAAAATGTGTGTAATAGTTTATGTGACAACTGGAATTAAATTTAAAACATATTTGAAATTAACATGAGGAATGTAGCAGTCTGGTAGTGGTGATAATTTTGCTAATATAATTTGTTTAGAGATTTTCAGTTCATGTTTAAAAACAAGACAATCTTAAATCTCTTCAAAATATTTATTTTTTTCTGCTGGGCTGTTGCATAAACCAAAGTGCATTGCCTGAACTTATAAAATTGTGTCAGTGCAATCCAAGTGAAGCATTTAGGAATGTTGGCTCAAACTGGAAACCTCACCTGCATTTCTCTTGACAATAACTCTAAAAAAAGGATTTAAAGCACTGGTTACACATCTCTAGAGGTCTCTCTCTATAAATGTCTCTAAAATATTTCATTTTCCACTGTCAGGAACCAGGATTGTCTCTCTGCTCTTGAAGGTTTACATAAATAATTGTGGTTTTTCAGTCACTATTATGAAATTGTTAAGGCCTTTTGCAGACCATGTAAATTGGTGGACTGTTTTGCTAAAAACAAACTTTATCTCAAAAAACTCCAAAAAATTACAAAAAAAAGGTAGAAAAATGTAAGCTTGATTAAATCATCAAAGTATGAAAAGGCTACTGCAATCCTTTGTGGTAATTTAATTCTTCATTTAGAAAAGTAGGTTTCAAATCCAAGTACTTTGCCCAAAAATTATTTGAAAAGAAAGGAAACTTCGAAAAAAATACTCAAGCTAGTTTTGCAGGCAAAGTGGTGAGGGAGCAGAAGTTTGTAGAGTGAGAAAGGCAACATCTATTGCAAAGAACTCCTGGAAGTGAAGTGTTCCAGAAGAACAGCTGATGCCTGTGCACTGTGCTCCATGGGAATTATGAGCTGCTGCAATTGGAGTGTCTGCAGAGCACAGCCTGCCCAGTTCTGCCCTGTTTTTTCTCTTTCTGAAATGACCCTGGTGTTACTGCTGCCCAGAAAATTAATAGGGTATTGATAATGATTGGTGTTTCTGTATTTGTATTATATGATAATTTGTAAGAATAATTTGTAATATAATTATAAATTTGGTGCTGTCATAATTTAAGGAAGAACGAGGGCACTCTCCACCTGATCAGAGAGAAGCTGGCTCTGCTCTCCAGACTGAGGATTGTACCTGGGGGGACAGGTGAGGTGACACCTGGGGTGACCCTGGCAGAGCCCTCTGAGCCCCCTGAGCCAAATGTGAGCATTATTGCAGTTTAAAATTCTAATAGTGCCAGTAATGAGGCAACTTTACTATTAAAGCAGGGAAGGAAAAATAACCTTTTCTCCCTGAAGAAGGATGTGTTGGAAAGGTCAGAGCTGCTCGTGGAGGCAGCGAGGGGCCTGGTGGCAATAATGGGAATGCAAAGTTCTTGAAATTCACTAAAAGTGGAAGTTTTCAGCAGGACAAAGGACACTGCAGAAGGAACTGTAATTTCCTAGATTTAGGATTCTTGCTTAGTTAGGTAAGGCCAGGCTTTTAAAGAGCTCAGAATTTCATATTCTCAACCTACACAGCAGCTGCTAGATGTTGAAAATAGCTCAGCTCCTCACAGTTCCTGCTCTGCGAGGCACCGAGCTCCCAGCAGAGTCTGGCTCTCCTTTGGGTGCCAAAATGAGAGCTGAACTCTCATGAAAACCTGACTCTCATGAAAATCTGTGAGTACACTGATTTCTTGGGGAAAAAGGAATAAAATAAAAAATCAATCAACTGGATATGAAAATTAGTTATAGTAGTATATTTATTTCATAGTAATTAACTTCTTGGCATGATTGTCATAGTACTCTGATAACCATAAGTCTTGTTCTTTGAGTAGGTAAAGGTACATATACTAAAAATAAAAGGTGACCTGTCTATTTATTTCTAATTATCTCTCATTAATGTCCCTCTCTTTTACATTCTCTGGTGCCATTTTCTTTTTTTAAGGCACACAGAGCAATGATCATAAGGGCTTTTCTTCTAAAGTTTAATTCAGACAGGGACAACTGCATGTAGAATGTATATTTAATGCAAATATGATGCCAACAATAGATACAAACAATTCTAATCTAGAGAAATGCTTCTTGAAAGTCTGTTGTCTCTCTTGCCTTCTAAATAGAAAAAATTGAATTTCAGTAGATGAGAAGAGGGAAATTTGCTCTAACATTGCCTAGAGGGAAACTGAAAGAAAGGGAACTGCTAGAAAAACTCGTGTCTTCACAATTTTAGCATAATTCAAATATAAAATGTTACACCACTGGTTTTTTTCTGGAGTGGAGCTGATTTCCAGTAATGTGGGGATTCAAATCTATGTTTAACAACATGGATAACTGGGTAACACCAGAAAGGGAAAGCAGTTGTTGGATCTAGAGAGATCTCTAAAATGTGCTTCTCACATATGTAAGAATGCTGCCTTACAATATAGATTTAACTTTTCCTTCTTTCCAAACATAGTCTCTGCAGCACTTTTGTAAACTTTTCTCTGCCTTCATTCCCTTAGAGATAATAATTTCCAGTGACTTGTGTGGTACAAAGAGAGAGAAAATAAGACTTGCCATGAATGTTAGATTTCACAATTCCCAGGCTGTGTGACTCTACTTTGTCTGACAACCACCAACACACATTTCATTGTGGAATGAATGCTGCTCTATCCTGCAGGATATATGCAATAAAAGTATCTGTGCAAACATCCTGGCACATCTACCTGTGGGTGCTGTAGGGGTACCTACACATCACTTATTGGAGGTATGAAACACCTCCTGGAAGGAGGAGAAAGCTCTGTACCCTGGCAGCAACAGAGACAGCAGGAGCACCACTGTGCTCCCAAACAACATTTACAAAGGCTGAGAACAAGCTCACTACCCACAAGCAAACAAGTATTTTTCTTTTTTTCCCCCCTTTTGTAGCATCTTAATGCAAGCAAAAATCCCAGGAAATCAAGTTGTGCAGCAGATATAAAAGCCAAGGCATCAATTTGTTGTCAGCTTGTCAGTCGAGCTGCACTGTGCTGTTTTTAGCATTATTCCATTAATGTAAATTTTATGTCACTGGATGTGTGCTGTGTTCTGTGTGTTGGGCTTCTCAGCAGGAAAAGAGAGAATGCAGTCCCACATGACTTCTTCTTTCTCCTCTTCTGAAACCCTCTTTGGGTGTGTTGGGGTTTGGGCTGTGGTTCTGTCCCTGTGAATCTGCTGTGTCCATGAAAAAATGGGGAAAATTTGGGAAAAATTGGTAAAATTTGGGGAAAATGGGGAGGGAATGGGGGAAAATTGGGAAAAATGGGGAAAAATTGGGGGAAAATTGGGAGAAATTCAGAAAAATAG
>JAWWEY010000041.1:3639400-3660103 GCA_035582745.1 Loriotus luctuosus
GCACATTTCCTTCTTCTACTTCATCTCTATCTCCCTTCTAGAGAAGGTCAATGCTCTGTAGAGTTTTCACTGTCCAAGAAGGGTTAAAAGCTCCTACCAGGGGCCCAAACTCCTTCTCCGCTGCACCCCCCTTTCCTCCTCCTTCTCCACAGGCTGATATCACTTCAAGGCCACAGTCGCAAGCACCGAGCGCCAGTTTTCTCTCTCCTGTCTCCCGGGCGGGGCTGCCCGATACCTCTCACTGCTCTTTCACTCTTCCACCCTTCCATCCTGCAAGGGCCTCTTCACCTCCCCTCTCTGTCCAAGGCCCTTCCTCACTCGGCCGCATGGCTTCTCCCCTCCCCTTGCCCAGCCGGCAGCAGCTGGGACGGGGGCAGAGATCTGAAACTCTTCCCGCCGGAAAATCAAAGACACCGCTCCCAGGGGAGAGCTCTGCTTTTAACCTCTGTGTTCTCAGAGGCGTATCCAATGCCTCAGTGGCCAAACCAGATGCCAATTTTCACAATCTGAACCCCATTGGCCTGACCACTCCATTCCCAGAAAACCTACTTCCTGTAAAACCACGACAGCAACAAAGGAGTCTGAGGCAAAAGGAAGTCTTCACTGGTCCAATATTAGCCACAGTCCTAAGTCGTCCTGCAGCAGATGTGCTCTCTCGGAGCCCTGAATGGAGGTTTTGGCAGCTGGGGACTGGAAATGTTTTTGTTCCTTAATGCCAGAAAATGTTGGTGCCTCTTCCTGTGGAAGGCTCTTAAAAACCACAGAAAATAGCCACAGACACAACAGTAGCTAGATATGATACCAGTGAAATAATTCCAGCTATTGGTGACCTGCAGGGAATAAGGAGCAAATTTTCAAGGGAGACTTGCTCAAGAGTCCAGTCCACTCTCTCTCTCTGTGGAATCTCTTTGTACAGCAGCCACCCAGAGTGCTTTTAAAAAGAGCTTTGTCCTCTCATTGTGCCTCCTGTCATTGTGTGTTCTGCTCCTGATGAGAAGCTGGACATCACATTGCAGATGGCTTTCATATGGCTCTGGAGTAGTACTGAAGAAAATAATAGAAATACTGCATGGATGTGGTCATGGAAAGATTTTTATTCTCCTCCCACACATCTCTGCTAAAATCTTTGAAGGTCAAAGTCCTCTGCTTGGTTAAACTGTGGAAGGGAATTTGGTTCTTCATCTGAAGTCCTTCCTAAGGTCAGCATAATGACCCCTCTTGGCAGAGGGCCATGGGCAGGGGAGGGATGAAGCAGCCCTCCACTTTCTGGAGGGTAGTGATGAGAAGTGGAATTAGGTCTGTCCATAAGTCAGGCAATAAACCCCCATTAGTGAAATGATGACAACCTATTAGGGCTATTCAGATGTGTCCCTTTGGAGCCATAGAGAGCTGTTTAGAAAAGATTAAAGCTTGCTACAAAGGCTGTAAATGAGAATTATCGGCACATGATGACTCTGGCCCAACTCCCCTGTCTGCAGCACTTCACAAAGCCACAGCCAGCACTGGGAACAGGTTCCCTGCTCCAAGAAAGCCAAATCCTGATGGTTTGTGTTCCCTATCTTTGACAAGTGCCTGGTCACCCAAGGGCAGGACAGGCTGTGGGACAAGCACACATCTGCAGAGAACCACTGCAGGCATGACACTTGTCAGGGCTGTGAAAGCAGATAAAAGGAATCACAATTCCTGCCTCGTGGCAGCAGGGAGATTGCAAAGAGCAGTAAATGTGTCCTTTATCACTACTGGCTTTACTAATCCCATCTTCACTGCTGTAAGCATCAGCAAGAGAAATACCAAGCACTGGCACAGCCACGTGTTGATTTTGGTTTGGTCTGGGTGTGTACACACTGATCCTGCACAGATTGTGTGATACCAGCCAGAAAACTGCAAGTTAGTAGACCAAAAGATTGGAAGACTTTTTTTGGCCTAAATTACCTACCAAAGAAGTCCAGAATTCTGTGCAGAGTTGAGACCTTTCTGCTCAGTGTTTTCTCCAAAGTGTCTTCCTTCATTTGATGCAGCAAAACTGATAGTAGTTCCTGGAGAGCTGGAGCCAGCAGAGTAGCAGCAGCACATCCTCAGCAAGGCACTTGATTGTATTTGCTGCTTTCATCCAACCATGCGACTCCATTTCTCACTGTGAGTCAGATATCATTCTGCCTGTCTGCTAGGGCTGGAAAATTCATAATGCACTTGAGTTCAGGGAGAATTTCTTCCATTGGAAAGCAAACTACTTCCACTTGATTAAGTTTTGTGAGTTTTTCCCTGACATAGCTAGAGATAGATTACTGGAGGAATCTACCAAAGTGTGAAAACAGCAAGGAAATTTATTATAATATCTGTAATATTTTTGATAAAAGAACCATGACCAAAGTAAAGGAAAAGTCTCACAAACTTTATGCACCCAGAAGACTTTGGTATCTATAAATCTGCTTGTGAAAAACTACAGATCTGTGTGAGACTTGGTAGGAGTGGGATACTGTTATGATTTATAATTATGACCAGAATGAATATGAATTGATGGACTTAGGGTGCTCTGTAGATATTTTAAAGAGCTCAGGTGGACAGCTGGAGCCCTTCTAACTGTGCTTATTCCAACTCAAATTGATATGCCATGTTGAACAAAAAGGATCCTGTAAGTCACTTCCCTGTAAGTCACTCAACATTTTGATTATGACACTGAAATTTCACAAAGGTCACAACTGATTTTTATTATTTATTGAGATTTTGGATAGCTGCCTCCCATCCAACTCAGACAAGCACAAACAGCTCGAGGCTGTCAGGTGATGATGTGCAGACATACCTATCATATTGCAAAAGCAAGCCATGTCTGCATTAATTTCCTTTTCCAGCATGATCAATAGCTATGAGGTTTATTGACTTCACACAGCACCCAGCCTGACAATAAAGTATATATCACCCTACAGACCTGTCATCACATCTATCCTTATCTTTGTCATCAGACAGCCCTTGTCTGAATTGCCCCAGCAATAGGACTGGAAATAAAAGTGACAGGGTTCTAAGGTAAGAAACAATAACATTATTTTTTAATTTCAGCTGAAAACAACCCTTTATTTAACCCTTCTTTTTTTCTTGGTACAAAGTGTTGTGTAAGGGACTCATTTCCCTTCACCTGCACTTGAACTCCTGAAATTTTATCTTCTGGCTGGGTCCAGGAAATCATACTCAATATCAGCTCTGCAGTTCATCAGCTGTGATCTGAATGAAAGCAATCCAGGGTCTCTATATGAAAAAGCAAAGGATCAGAGAGTGTTAACAAAAACTCAGCTTGGCAATTAGCACAACTGTCAGAAAAAGGGAAGTTCTGGGATTGTTGTCAGTACTCAGCACCTTTTCTATGTTTCACATGAAACAAAACCCAGGAATGCCCCAGACTTGTCAGCCCCAGGCTGATGTCCTGCTGCTTGCTGAGTGTTGCTTGCTCCGGTGGCACATTCTCTGAAAAAATTCCTTCCCCCAGGATTTTTCTCCTGGGATCCGGAGAAGCCTCAGAGAAAAGGAAAACAGCTCTTAGCTCATTTGCTTCTCCTGTGTTGTGCTCACCTGTGGAATGTGTTTGGAGATTGTTTACCCACAGGTGATTGTTTCATTGGATTGTGCTGTGAGTTGTTTTCACTCTTTGGCCAATCAGGGCCAAGCTGTGTCAGGACTCTGGAGAGAGTCAGGAGTTTTCATTATTGTCTTTTTAGCATTCAGTAAATATCATTTCTGTGTTCTTTAGTATAGTATAGTATTCTTCAATATAGTATTATAAAGTAATATATTACTTTATAATACTATATTAATACTATACTCTTCATACAGTTTATAATACTATATAATACTATATTCTATATTCTATTATAACATATAATGCTTATATAATATATATAATATATATAAGCATTCTATATATATAATATATATATATAATATTATAATTTATAATGCCAAATTCTTTAATATAGCATTATAAAGTAATAAATTAGCCTTCTGAGAACATGGAGTCAGATTCATCATTCCTCCCTGCCACTAGGATCCCTGCAAATACAACACCTCCCTGTCCTGTGGGGGAAATCCTACAGCATCATCAGACATGGGGCTTTCTGAGATGTCACCTGCTCTGCCTGAGGAGTGAACACAAACACCTTCAGCTTCAGGTGGTGCCACTCACCTGGGCTGTAGGCACAGACTGCCCAAATTCCTCACCTGAGCAGCTCTGTCCCAGCAGCACAGCCTTGCAGTAAAGGTGGCTGGGTGGCTCCATCACCCTGCCCTGTTCCCTCTGTGTGCCCCAGCAGGGCAGCCCGGGGCCCTCAGGGAGCGAGGGTTTGGTGGGTACAGACGGGCACAGCTCCAGTGAGCCATTAGAGCCACATGGCAAACATCAGCTTCAGCCTTTTCAGCACAACTTCAATGTGAAATCAGACCTTACCACACCTCTTCTGAGATTAAAATAATAATTACAAAACACAGCCTTGAAGAGGATTCTAAGGGTGATTATGTAATAAAATCCTTTTTTTCTTCTTGAATGCATAAAAAGACTAGGAAGCCTTCTGTGGATCTCAGACAAGCTTTGCATTATTTTACTATTTGAACTAGCATGATTCATTTATCTCTTCATTATGAATACTTAAATTGTTCATAGAGCTTTATTTTAATTAACTTCTGTACAGAATGTCAGGACAAGGAGAATAAGCAACAGCTTTTACCATTTAGAATGGTTGACACAAGTTCTTTTTTTTGGTTTGTTGTTTGTTTGGTTTGTTATTTAAAAACTGTGCACAAAGCATGTTTTTTGCAGAGCTTAAAAGAATTCTGGCCCCTCTGAAAATATCAAACACAAAAGTAAATGTGAATATATCCAAGTCCAGCCCAGAAGAACATCAAATGAAACCACTTCTTGCAGGAGGCTGAGCTGACCACTCTTCATCCTGCTGCCTTCTGACTTATTGGCCCTGTTTGCCCCATCTGAATAATGGAAAGATTGATTCTGCAAACAAATGCTAGCATTCCCCTCTCTTAGGGTTTTTAGCCTCCTATTCTGTAGAAAAAAAAATTAAATGAAACAAAACCTGCTTGTCTTCAGGCAGTCACAATCACCTCTATTAATCTATAAATATCCTGTGCACAATAACTCATGGCGTGTATAAAAGCAATGACAAGGTCACTTACTATGAACAATTCATGATCCGTTTCCCTGGCAACAGAAATGTGTGGCAACAAGGGAGAAAGGAACAGGAAAAATTATAGGATGTTTCCATTATGTAAGAGACTCCTGTGATTTCTCCAGAAGGATTTACCTAAAAAGTCTCAGCCTCCAGCTGCTCCTCACTCTCTCCAGTTCTGCACCAGTGGGAACTTTGCTTGTTTCACTGTGGAGCTACAGAGTGAAAAGAACACCAAACATGTGACTGAGGAGGACTTCAGTTGTGTTATAAAACACAAATCCCAGCATGACTGTGATCTCTGTGGGTGAGAGTCTTGCCAGAGGTTTGAATTCTTAGTTAGCATTCACTGTTAGTTACTTGTCATCATCCAATTAAAAATCAATCACCAATTTGCACGACTCAATGGCTTCCCAAGTTTTCAACAGGACTTGTGCAATTAATTTATCACTTTAGGACCTAAAGTATTGCATTTGTGTTCCCCCCAGATGAAGGAGGGACTGATGAGTCTGACTCCATGTTCTCAGAAGGTTAATTTATTACTTTATTACACTATGTTATATTAAAGAATACCAAACTATACTAAAGAATACAGAAAGGATAGTTACTGAATGCTAAAAAGATAATGAAAACCAGAGTCCAGAGCTTGGCACTGATTGGCCAAAGAGTGAAAACAACTCCCAGCAGAATCCAATGAAACAATCTCCAAACACATTCCACATGAGCACAACACAGGAGAAGCAAATGAGATGGGAATTGTTTTCCTTTTCTCTGAGGCTTCTCAGCTTCCCCATAGAAAAATCCTGGGCAAAGGGATTTTGTCAGAGAATGTGAATGTGACACTAAAGTGACTTTCTAACTGAAGGCTCAGCAGAAGCAAATGTTTCCTGCACAGGCCGTGGCTGTGGAATGCCATTTCCATCCTGAAAATGCCATTTCCATCCCTAAAAGCAAGTTCCCAGTGCGCAGTAGGCAGTCAATATTTCCAAACTGATCCAAACTCAGCCTTGACAAGGACTTAAGCAATAAAAGCTGTGGTTCTCCTGAAGAACAAAACCCAAACAGATTCCAGAGCAGCTGTGATGAGTCTGGTGATATCAGAATGGGAACAGTAGTGTTTGGAATGCTCAGCTGCTCCAAGGCTGTGCACAGAGGAGGAATGAATTACAAGATAACCACAGCCCACTGCCATCCATCACTGCAAAGAGCAATGTTTTTGAGGTATCCCAGAAGGGAGAAGCAGCAGGGAAATAGCAGAGACCACAGACAGAGCACAGCCACAGTGGCTCATCTCTGGGCTCTAAACCCCCTCTTCTGTCTCTGAGAGACAGGGGTGAATCTATCCCTAGCACACAGAAGGCACTGTGATCCTTGACACTCAAGTTTTCAGCCTCTTTCATCTCTGTGGTTTTTTTGGTGCCCCTCTCCAGGCTCTACAAGCCAACTCTCATGCCCAGGAACATGACTGAAGAAGGAACAGGAACACCTTAAAAGGCAGAGCTGTGAATCCCACAGGACCTCCAGAGCCTGGATCACAAACTCAGCCTTGGGAAATTGTAACTGAAGTGAAGAAATAATTGATAATAATATTCAGTGAAGAAATGATTGATCTGTGGACAGCCAGCTGGACAAAATGCTCTGAGGCACAACCCCCTGGGCAATGATGGGAAATGAGAGATCTGGATTTCCCAAAGCACCCAACATTGCCATAAACACAAGAAAGAAAGCAAGGGATGCTTGAACATACTCAGAGTTCTGCAGGTGTTTGGCTTCTCATGTCCCAAACTCAGCTTTGGGAAACAGACTGATGCAAAGCCTGATGGGTGCATTAGGGTTTGATTTGGTGGGAAATGCTGCTCACTTCCAAAAATTTAAAAAGGTTTAATAAAATTTTATCAAAAATACAACAGAAGACTGAATAGAGAAAATACTATGGTGCTGGGAGCAGAGGATTTTCCCACCATGTGCTCACCTATGCAATGGAGGTTTCACCTTTTAACTGTTTAGTTCCTTCCAAAGTTCTGTCCATGGACTCCTTCTTCACTGTCCAGTGGAGGAGTTTACTTCCTTAAATCCTGATTGTTGGAGGTCAGATGTTGCCATAGGACAATCTGACCCTCCTAAATGCCCCAAACCCCAGCTGTTCCCTGATAACAACACAAGGGGGTAAAACCTAACAATAAATCTATAAAACTTCTCTTATCACATATACATGATATTTGCATTTAATTGTGAGAGCCAACCATGGCATCACTCATCTGTCACAATTTCAGCAGGTAACTGCAGCATCAGCTATGGCTTCATCAACATTCCATCCCTGCAGGGGGTTTGTAGCTGTCCTCACCCACAGCAAACACCAACTCCACCCAATTCCACTCTGAACAATGGCCCACAGTGCAGCCACACTTTCAGCCAGAAAGGGATACAAAAGCTCTTAATAATTCAAAGAAAACACCTTGAGGGCAACCTAAAGACTGCTGCAGTCCCTGGGTGAAAACGGGCAGCACAGAGAACTCAGGATGCTGAAGGGAACAAACAACACACATTCAGTTTAACACACATTAATCCTGCAGCACAGGAAACTTTGCAGTGGGTGATGAAACACCTGAGTGTTTGCTTCTTCAAAGTCCAGGGGAATTAGCACTGCAGAGCCACACCAGACGTGAAGAACAGCTATTCTGCTCATGTCTCAAGTATTAGTCCATTTAAAAATAGATGCTGGGTTATAGAGATGCCTCCACAATTTCCAGACAGCTTTGACTGGTTACAGACAGAACTAAACAGAACTGCAAAAGAAAAGGCAATAAAATGAGTCCCCAAACATGCATTAACCATCTGAGCTACTGTGTTATTCCTAAAATCATTCTCTTTTTTTTTTTTAAGAGGTTATACTACCAACAACCTTGACCACACTTAGAATGCTAGGAGAAGATTAAATAAAACTCTTCAAAAGCAAATTTCTGTCCCTTGTTCAGCAGAACACTCCTGTCATAATTAGCAAGATTGATAAGATTATTTATTTTATGGTCTTCACAATGGTTAAAACTGTCCTACCCGCTGTAATTCAATGCAATGTTGATCCTTTGTATTTCAGACAGCAGGGACACAGATATGAAACAATAACTGCCTAAAAATGCTACAATTATCTCCAAAAAACTCTGCATCTAGAAGGAATAAGAATAAACTCCTCTTAAAAAGAAGTATTTATTGAATTTTATGTCAATTTCATGATTAGGAAAGAACTGACTTTTAATTCTCAAACTCCTGAGCTGGAAAGACCAGAATTAATTCTTCAGATTTCAATTTGCAAGCTTTGCTAACTCTGCATATCCTGGCAGAGATACCACAGCTTCACACTGTAAGGGGAACTCCTAAAAACAAGCTTGTTTTCCCTGTGCCAGGAAACAAAACAGAAGAGCAGAAAAGCCCTTGCACTGGCTGCAAACAACTTTTATTTCTATGCCCTTCTCCTGAAATACTCCACTGACAGTATGGAATTGCAAAGACTCAATGCCTAGAGCATGTGTGCCCTTTTGAGCATACCAATAATGAAAAAAAATGGAAACAACAAAGCCTATGAAATGCAAAAAATTCCCTTGTACCTCTTTCACCAATACAGACATCACAAAATTGAAATAAACAGAAAAATGTAACAGGCATGTTCATTCAGATGATTTTTCTTATCAAAAGGTAGCTTTGCTTTTCAGCTGTGGAAGGAGATGGGAGGTTCACCTCCCCTTCCTTCAGGATTATTTTAATCATGTAGTGCTCCACCAAATATCTAAACATCACCATTTTCTCCTGGTCTTTTCAAATAATTTAATACCAGATGCAAGTTATTGAGACACTTCAAGTTGTATTTCCTCTGTCAAAACAGCAAGAAAAAAATCAACAAACAAACCCAGGTTTTTAATTATTCACTATCCTTGGAAAGGGAAACACAAACTAATATATATTTTATCTCAAAATCTATTTTTTCTTCCATTAAACAAATTGAACCCAAAGTTCCAGAGGTAACAAACAAAATCTTCCCTCTGTTCTCTCAACCATTTCAAATGTCAGTCCTGAGTCCATAATTAACACTGAGCTCTACAACACAAGCCAGGCTCAGGTTTGCTTTTATTCCATGTAGCAGTACAGAGACCTGAGGGTACATTACAGGAAATGCCTTCAACATCTTGAAACGTGCAAGAAAACATTCAAATCTTTCCTTTTTTTGCTTTGAAAACATTGGGGAAACATTTTCCATGGCTCCTTTCCTTTGTCAGACTAATGATCCGTGCTGGTCAGTGGGTTCTTGCAGGGCAGGATTTGCAGCATTACAGGAGATTTCCCACTGATAAAAAGCCACACAGAACCCATATCACAACACACACAGTCATCTGTCACTGTAAGTTAGCCAATTGCAGCTACAGGGGGCATTTTTAAGCAGGCAGAATGTAATTGCCTGCTTGGAATTCTGCCAAGACACTGGAGCTAATTATTTTTTAAGGATGAATTTAGTGCTTGCAGGAAAGCTGATGGATCAATAGCAAGGGGAGATGAAGGCAGTTTATCCACGGTGCTGCTGTGGGGATGCAAAGTGCCCTGCTGTGCCCTGACAATGCCCATTGTCCTGACAGGGGAGGGGGACAAGCATTAGAGTGAGGCTGCTCAACAAATCCCACTTTCCACAGCAGCTCCCAGCATGAGCACACCCAAATTCTGACCGTGCTGCCAGAAACTCCTTCCTGCTGGTGCCTTGCTGGGACTGCCTAAAAACAGAGGGCAGACAGAATTAAGGGAGTAAAAAGCAGTTCTGTTTATTGAAGGGCCTTCAGGTACATTGAGGGCAGACAAAGCACTCCAGGGCCTACACCCAAAATGGATGAAGGGTCACAGATTTTCACACTTTTATACGTTTAGTTCATTTGCATGTTGGGGGTTAACCTGCCAATTACAGCTTCAGATAATGAAGTCATTTACCCCAGGTTTGCTCCCCCCAGCTCACTTTTGTTTCCATCTCTCAGGGCCTGAGGCAGTGAGGTGTCCTTGGCTCCCAGGCCTGGACAGGAATTGTTGTGTCTGCCCAGAATGGGACAGCAGCAGCTCACACGGAGTGTGGAGTTCAGAGTTATACACTAAAAACTGCAGGATGACAAATATATGAAAAATAGAAAAGCTGAAATCCTAATGCATCACTCTAGAAGGAAGGATGTTATGGGTGCAGTGGCAGAACCATGTTTGCTCTGCAGGTTTCTCTCCTTTGGTCCCACAAACAAACCAAAATGGTTCCTTACAATGTGTTTTTCTTTCCATCATTTTTATTATTAGAATATATTTCTCACTATGTTTGAAAAAAAAAAACCAAACAGTATTTTCATCCATTTTCCTTTTATTTTTAATTTAAAAATCCATTCCTAATCCCATGAGCACTCCTGGCAGGGTGGCACCCCCAGGCCAGGGCAATTGGCAGCTCTGGCTCTGAGCCCCTCTGCTCTGCAGCCACCAAAGGAACAGGGAGAGCCTGGAATATCTGAGCTCTGCTGAGCCCAGCCCAAGGCTGACCTTAACATCTTGTCTAGCTGAAGCTACAGAGCAAATTTCCCGTGACATTATCTACAGAGGAATTTAGAAAATATGTAACTTCCTTTCTTTTTTATTCCCCGACTATTTTTAAAAGCAGTAGTGGCATCTTTTTTTTTTTTTGCCTTTTACACGGACTTACTCATGCAAAATGAATATTTTTTAGGATAAGTGCCAGAAGGCAAAAATTGTTATCTTTGAATTGAGCTGTTTTAAAGAAAGTCACCTTGAAAATGTATTTATTTATGAAACTTTTATGTCTGTAGGCTTGCGTGAGTGGACATCTAAATGTAGCAGAGCTGCTAACACAGAGCTGCTGTTGCTGAGCAGCACCTATAAAACTATAGGCAATTCTATTCAGCTGAGTTGACAGTCAAAAAAATGTGAAAAGGAATATATGGTCTGTCAGAATTAAAATATACAAATAAAATGTCAAATTTGGATTTTTAGGACAAGGAGCGTAGGTTAACTTGAAAACTAAAGTCAGAAACACCTAATTTCTATGGAATAAATATGCAGATGTTATGAAATGGCTGAAGTGTGGGCATAGTGGTGGTTTCTGAGTGCTCAGAGATCCTGGTGAGTCCTTGGAGGGTTTAGTGGTTGAAACAGGAGATTCTTTTTCTTCTGAGACATCAGGATGCAAGTTTCTGGTGCTGTTCACAGTTTTACCCAAAATCATAATTTTTACATCTCTGAAAAACAAATTGTAAGACAATAGGATGAAAATGAAAGGTAATTATTTAAAAAATATTTTGTACTATGTTTTAATTTTTCTGGTAAGTGCTAAGGGATACTTGGTAAATGTGATTTCCTCCTTATTCTGTTTCTGTTTGCCATGAAATTTTTGAAAGAATTTGCCTTTTAGCCATATTGGCTTTACATAATGGATTCATCCAAGAGCTGAATTGTCTGTGGGTCAAATGTGAGTTAAAGTGTAATTATTATTTGATTTTTTTTTAATATGACATTTTTCTAGGACTATTCCTGCCTGGCACTCAGCAAGCAGAAGGATCTGTGGTGCAAGATCCCTGTCACTGTGCTGTGCCCTGGAGTTCCAGTGCTGTTTGCTCGCAGGAAATGGGGCAGTGTGTCATTTGGTGTGGTGACAGAGAGAGAATCAGGAGGAGAGAAAACTGAGAATTTTGGAATGCAGGCAGGGGAAAAAAAAATCAGAATCTTCAGCATTTCCATGTGTAGGCTGCCAATCCTGATGCTTTGGGGGAATATGTTTGTTCCTTGCTCTGTCTTCCCCTGTTGCCATAATAAATTAATCCTGGTTTTGGGAGTTATGGAGGCTCCTCTCAGAGTTATGGTTGTGCTCATGGAATAACAAAACTTGTGATAAGCACAAAAAAAAAAAAAGGAAAAAAAATCTTTGTTTAGAAAGGACAGGGTTGCGTGGGGCTGGCAGTGGGAGGGAAGCACACACCCTTTCTGAATAGTTCTGTACTCTCAGGGGTGTGGAAATCATAAAGACTTTTCAGTCTTAGACCTGACATGAGGTTTGTTTTTTTTTAATGAACCTTCCAGTGGCAATTCCCTGCCTTGCAGCCTCAGCCCTTTGCTCTCTCTGAGTCTCTGTTTCTTTGCCAGCAATGCTCCTGGGCTCATCCTCTCACTGATTTTTGGCAGGTTGGGTTAGATACCGATGCATGTCTTGGTGATTTCTCCCAGTATTTGTTAGATTCAGGCTGCTGGATGCTCTCTTTGATTTGGTATTTTAAGGTAAACCAGCAGAGAGCCTTCTGGGGGGCTCCAGGGGAGCAGAATCCTTGGGTTTGCTGTTCTTGGGGGTTAATCCGTGTTTGCATTTCATGGGGCTTCTCCACCTGGGCACTTCACAGCCTTTAGTGAGCTGAGCCCCCAACTTTGGTGCCAGGGAGGGAGGAGCTGCTGCTGTGCCTGGAATAAAAGCACACAGACACCAATGAAAGCACACAAACACCAGTAAAAGCACACAGACACCAATGAAAGCACACAGACACCAATGAAAGCACACAGGCACCAATGAAAGCACACAAACACCAAGGGATGCACCCAAGGTTTCTCCACAGTGCAATAATGAGTGTCCCACACTGCTGGACCTAATCTAGAGTTTTATGCTTAAAGAGATACTCACTTTCAAAACTCTTAAAAAATCGTCCAGGTTCAGGTAAAGGCTCTGAACAGTGTAAGTTCCCTTCCTACCCTGAAGTGCTCCCAGCCAGGAATGGAAAATGCAAAGGGCACAGCAGCTCTGGGGAGCTGATTCCTGCCTGAAGTCATACACAGCAAAAGATGAAGTATTAATCATTTTTTAAAATTATTCCCTTAATTTCATTTTTTCCTGGATATTTCCCCACTCCTTGTTTGTCTGATAGTTCAAAGGGGGCTTTTTGTTTTGCTTGTATTTCAAAAGCTCTGTTTTAGTGACATGTTGAATGGGAATGGCTTATTTGGAAGTTAATTTGAATTATGGCTTAATAGGATAAAGAGCATGTTTAACAATTTATAAATATTAAAATTGGAACTGTGCATTTGGCCTGCCTGCTGTGCTGGGGAGGGGATGCACACAGGATTTTTGTGACTAGTGCTAAAATGCTGGAGGATGCTTTTATGTTCCTGTGGGTTCTCTGAGGTCTGTAAACAAAATCCATATGATACAAACAATGTTGGTTTTGCAATAAGCTTCAAAGTTCTGGTTTTTTCTTTTCTTTTCATTTATTGCTCAGTCATGATTATCAAACCAACAAGAACATGTTTCCCCATAGCTGTATAAAATAACCATATATGCCATATAGTTGTTTAATGACAGATACTTTAAAGAATTATTCTTTTTTTCAAGAAGGAAAGTAATTTTTAGGTCTTTAGAGACTGCAAGAGAGAAACTTGGATTTTTTAGAAAAGCAGGAAGCTGAGAAGAGGGCTAATGGCAGAAAATAGCTGGCTTTCTGTGGTGCTGGGTTAAGAAATTGAGAAGTTCTGAACTCCAGAGATTGCTGAGATGTGGCAGTAGGAGCAGTAGGTGTTCATGCTCGGTACCTGATAGTGGTCTGAGAAGAAATGTGATGTAGCCAAAGTTCATAGTTAAAATGCTGGGATAAGATTTTAAATCCAGAGCCTCTTTTGGGAGCTTTCTCTGAAAATGTTCTGATTCATGCAGCAGGAATAAGAAAGTTTCTAGTTTAGTTAAATGCTTGAGAAGGTGGTAGAAGACTTCAAATATAGATTTTACTGAAACAAAAATAAACTATTTTCATTACACTTCTGTCTTTTTATATTCAAAGAAGAATCCAGGCCTTGATTGCTTCATCAGTTTGACTCAGAGAGATTACAGTCCCCTAATTGTGCCTGGGCTCCAATGGCTCTGTTCATTCCCAAAGAATTTCAAAGGGGAATTCTAGATGGTGGTCAAATAGAATCTGTGGAAATCATCTTTGGGAAAGAGGTGGATAAAAGAAGCAGCTAAGTACTGAATATGGAAATGAAGTCCATCTCTGATCACTGGGGAAAGGCTCCAGCCTGTAACTGTGGGAATTCAAAGCTGCAGCAAAAGAAGGCAGAGCTGCAATATGTTCTGAGTGAGTGCTGAAATTCAAAGCTTACATAGTGAGCAAGCAACTCCCCCTCCCAAAAACGTTGAGAAAATCTCATTCTGTTCACACTAGATTGAGACTGGAAATAATGCAGTTCATCTCATCAGTGCCATTTCGTTACCTTCAGCCCTGTGTTCCATATCCCAGGCTAATAAAGCTGTTCTTTTGTATTCTTTTTTTCATTAAAGAATTTACTGAGGACCAAAGTGGTCATTTCACATGGACAGCAGAATAATTTCAAACAGTAAGAAGAAAAATTGCACACAATTTTTTGCTCATTTCTCCAGGAACTGGAAATGCTGTGTGGATTGTTTTCAGCTCTGCCCCAGGGGGGGCTGGGACACACCATGGAGGCACTTGCAGGATTTAAAAGGCTTATTTGTGGAATTACAGCTGAGATATGAAAAATGGCTCGGTGAAGAGCTGGTGCCTATTGCAGGGTTATAAAAGAAATTCCTTGTTTCCTTCGAATGATGGTTTAGATGTGAGTGGGGTGTTCAGCCTGCTGTTCTCATGGGATGCAGGAGCCTTGGTGCCTGGCAGCATCTCTGGGAAGTTCCAGGGAGCAGAGGAGGAGTGATGGGAATGATGCATGGCTGTGTTGGTGTTCCCAGCAGCCCCTCTGAAAGCCTTGCTGGGATTCTTGGGAGGGACATCCAGCTGGTTGTGGATGGTGCTGGGCACCAGGGAAAGGCAGTTTTGATGGGTTTGGGAACAAATACTGTCCTCAAGGTAAAGGGCATGAAGCTTTTCCTGTTAATAAAAAATAAAACTGCAGTTTGTTAATTGAGTGTGAGGGGGAAATAGCTTAAAAAGAGGAAAATTAAATCTCATGTACTTTATTTTTGATAATGCTTAGTGCCAAGAATTTTTTTTCTGCAGTAGTGACTTACATTTTCATGCTCTGTCATTGCAAACACATGGGATATTTGAAAATTGCTGTATGAAAAGCTTTTAGCTATGCAGAAGTGGAGATTTCTAAGATGTGATTTCAGTTTTCATACCCTTATGTCAGTTCCATTCACACACTTGTGTTTGGGTGGGATCTGTATATCAATTGCACATTGTCAGACTGTAATTAAAAGTTTGGGAAGTGTCATAGTGGGCACATAAATCACCAGTTTAGTTCTGCATGGTAGGAAATCCTGAGCAAAATACAGCAGAGGGGATGTGGTTTGTGTTTGTTTATCAAGCCCTGCAGCTCCAGACCCAGGCTGATGTACCTGAATTGTATTTAACTGGGGTAAATACAGGATGCTCTGGCCACTACCTGTATTTTGACAGGCTGTAGCATTGCCCTTTGCAGCAGCTTCCCAGTGTAGGGGGGTAGAATATAAGAAACTAAAGCTAGTGTAGAAAGGAATCTCACCCCTAAGGAGCTGCAGCTGGGCCAATTATCAAAGATCAGGAGCAGGCCTGACTTTAGCAGGCCACAGCTGTGAGCAATGAGAAGCAGAGTGCTCTAGAAGAGTGGGGTGGCTGGGTGAGAAGGGAACTGGGGTCAGTTGGCTGCTTTGTGAAGAGGAAGAGTCAGTGCTCTGAGGAGCTGCCCATGAGAGACACCAAGAAGGTATGGAACTGTTGTGATAAGGAGACAGCAGTGTGGAACCCCTGTGATACACTAACAACATCCCAGTGCTTTAATTTTCTTTTGTCCAACTCCACCAAATGACTTGTTATCCTTATTTACTCCATTCTTGCTTTTTGCAGCAGTTGAGGAAAATTGTTGAAAACTGCTCCTGGGCCCTTGGTGAGGGTGCTGTGCTTGGGCTGATCAGGACCCGTTCACTGAATTAATTTTCTCTCAGTGGGACAGAAATACATGGGAAGCCTTTCTCTCTGTGCCCCCAAATCTTCCAGGCAGATCATTTGTTCTCCTTAATGATAAATACAAAAAAGGATAAAGGGACAGGGCACTGCTGCTGCCCTGGGAGGATCTCTGCAGGGTGGGGTCATGGAGGAGCATCCATCCCAAAAATACCAGGATTCTGGTGTTAGGGAGGATTGTGCTGTGTCCCTAAATCCCTCTGAGGCTCAGTATTATCACTGGGTGCATCTTTGCTGGAAGAAAATCCCAGTGAAATTCAAGTTTTTTATACCTTGCAGAGTGGAAGCTTGTTTGCATAACTTGGGGATGTTTCTCATATGAATAATATGACTGTTCATCAAGATAACTTAAATAAAATCTCTCAGGGAGTTAATTTTAAGGGAAATGAAAGTAAAATGACTAAAGGATAATAGTCTTTAATGAACCTTTGGCTATATGAATTGCTTGCAGTGTTTAAGTAGACTGGGTGATGTTAAAGGGATTAAAAAAAATCCTACTAGCTGTTATTTACCCCAGCCTTTTGCTCCTGGTCCCTGTGTAGTTGCTTAAATGAAATGGATTTGTTACAAAATAATATAAGCTTGTTTCATAAGTCTTAGTAACTGTACTAAATTCAAGAGGTTGGAGAAGAAATTGTTATATTTTCTGCTTTTATTATTAGACTTAATTTTCTTTCTTCCCCCTCTCCAGCTGGAGTTAAAAAGTGAGCTGTAAGGTGAATTATCTGCATGTGATTTTTCTTCTTTCAGTGACCCAAACCTGACCATTTATTATTGTTTCAATCATAATTTTGGTCCATTTGAAATCAACTGTTAATGTAACACTGGACTGTTTGCTCAGATACTCAAAGTGCAGAACTGAAGCTCCTTCCTCTGACTCCTGAGATAGCTTGGCTGATATTTTTCTGTAGCTCTTCCCTTACCACATTCTCTTATGATCTTCTCTCCCTGATCAGTACCTCACTGAAGAGTTATTATACTAAAAATATCTATTTTTAATATATTACCAGGCAAACTTTTCAAGCTTCTTCAGAGCTTTAAAAACCTTGTGCCTTTGAACTACTTCTGCCACAGTAGTTTTAATGAAGCTACACAGAACAGGGACCACGATTCCTTTAAACATCAGCATTTCTTGACAGAATGGAAAGATGAATAGATGAAATCCCTTGGAGGCCATGGAACTTTTTCCATTAATTGTAATGATTTTGGATAGAAAGCACAGAAAGAGAAGAAATAAGTGTAACAATATATATAATTGGATGTATAAAGGGATGCTAGCAGGAGTTCTGTGAGAAATCCTTTCTCTCAGGAGCAGAGGGGCTGTGATGGATGCCTGATCCCTGGGCAAACAGCACGGTGCAGCTGCAGACTGGAAGTGCTGCTTTTCAGAATATTATTACCAAATAAAATTTGTGTTGATGAAAGGCCTTTGAAATCCTGGTGCGTTGTACCAGGGAAGAAGTACAGCAAAACTTTTTTTTGTTATTCCTGGATGTATCAGTATATTAATTAGCATTATCTAGCAACAGGAAAAAAAATGCTTTTATGAGGAAATAATACTGGAATTCTCAGGGGTTGCTTTTGTAATTGGTCTTTGATAAATCCCATTGAATGTTTTTGCATTACTGATGGGTAGATATACTTATGGAATAGACAAAAACCTCTTTTTCCTCTTCTATGAATATCTTGTATAATTAGGAAAAGAAAATAAATATTTTAGGATGGCTTGAAGGTCAATTTTAGTTTGGTTGTCTACATTAGAGAGTGGGCACTATTAACCCACTATTAACTATTAACCTGGGTGTGGATTAATCCTGGAAGAGTTTTGCTAATCAGTGCCACTGCACTCAGAACCACCGAGAGCTGTCTCCTGCACAGTTCTCCAGGGTGGTTTACAGGGTTTTGATGAATTGAAATCAGTGTTGGTAACATGATATAAACTCATGCCACAAACCCAGGAGCTGACAGCAATTTGCTGCAATTCGTGTGTGTTTTATCTTGTCTGTTTTTTGTGTCAGGGTGTTTTCTTACTGACCTTCCAGAGATGATAAAACAAAGGGGATAAGCACAAACTGTGGCTTTTCTGGAATTTTAATCTTTTTTTGGCCAGTGGTTCAGTTCATTACATGTCACTATCACAGGATTATTCTGTCCCTTTTGATACCAGGCAAAGAATAAATGTAAAATGTATCAGCCAGAACCATTGAACCAGGTCTGTAGTCTTTGGCCAGTGGTGCTGAAAGATAAAGTGCTGTGTTTACAATTCCAATTTAAAAAGTTTATTGAAGTTACAGAGGAATTGCATTGTTTTCAGTGCATTGGTTTGAGTGAAAACTGAGACTCTTAGGACAAAAAAATCACAAGCCTACAACACTGCTGGGAATGTCATTCTGAAACTTCTAGGCAATATTTTAAATTGGAATCACCCTCTTGCACAGTTTACCCCAGGGCCTCCCTGATAGTACATCAGACTAGAAACTATTTGAATTTGATACAAAATAAAATTTGTAATTCCTATGCATAACACAAGGCTTCACCATCAGGAGTTGTTTCTGGAGATAGCTGTACATGGAAACTGTGGTTGTGATTAATGGATGGTTCCAGGCTGTTTCAGTGTAACAGTGACTGTGCTATAAACAGGACTGGGAAAAAATGATTACCTTTAATAGGGTAGCAGCTGTAAGGGTGCCTTTATATTAAGTGACTTAATGAATACTGATCTTGAAGCAATAAATCAAAATGCAAACAATCTACTCTAATCAAGTGAGCAGAATATTTCAGATACCTAAATTATATTAAATGAGCACTTCAATCAACGTCCGTACCTGCACGTGTTTAATCTGGTTACTGTTTGTGTAACATCACTTTTAGAATATATAGATTTAACACACACTTGTTTCTTCTGTTATTTTTATTCTTGATTTTGGATTTTTTTTTTGTTTGACATGAAGAAATTTCTTGCAGAATAATTAACTCCTCCTCATAAATCCTGTCCTGAAGGGTTTTATTCCAAACAGTGATCAGTGAGGTTCTTTTGAAAGGTGTTGCAGCAGTTTCTTCAGGTAGGTGTAGCTCTGTTTCAATATCTGCATTTACAAATTTATTTGGTGGAAATATGTGTGAGCACACAGCATGTGAGCGTGCCAGGCCTGTGCACACCCAGGGCAGGGCAGGGCAGCAGCTCCTACCAGGGCAGAAATAAACCTTGGCAGTGCCATCATTTCCTGGCAAACCAATACCTGTGCTCACTCTGTGAATACAGCATGTGGAAATTAAAAGGAAATGACGTTTTGTCTGCTGAGGTTCTGATTCTGGAGTCCCTTTCAGGATTCTGGGTGTGTCTGTCACAGTTCCAGTGCAGGCCCTGGCCTTACAGATATCCCTGTGTAGGAAAAATGGGGAGTTTTTGGAAAGCATTTCCAGTGCAAAGTCAGAAGTCTCTTTGAAGGTGCTGCTCTCTCCTTGTTTAATAAATATTTGTCCACCTTGACTTTTAGTTTATTTACTGACCAAATTCCACACCTGCAAGCCAGAGGCAGACAATGGTCCAGAGGGACACTTGTATTTCTGTTCAGGCACTGCCTGAAAATCCACCACTGAAGCATTAATAACTATCTGTTATATTTACTTGATTTATGCTTAGGGTTTGTTAGTTCTAGTTGTTTGCTTGGGATTTTTCTGTGGGTTTTGTTTTGGGATTGTTTTAGAAGTGGAAAATAATACCTATGAGGCATGAGAAGCTGATTAAAATATTCAGAGGTCCTCAGTATTTGACTCTTCCCTTGATTTTTGGGAACAGACTGCTGGTTTTGCCTCAAGAATCATTCATCTCTGCTTCCTGGTGTGTGTAGTTTTGTCTGGGATCAGAAATGTGCTGTTGATACTTTCCCAACAGCAAACGCGCTTCAGAACAGCAGAAGTGGAAAAAAATCAAAAGCTAATTCCATTTTGTAGGCAGCTGCTCAGGGCTGTGAGGGGCTGGTGAAGGTCTGCATGGTAAGTGTGAAAAATGCCAATCACTTGTTTTAAAATTTTAAAAGTTTAATAGTTATAAAATAGTTATAAAAATAGTAATAAAAATTAGAGCAATAAGAATTTGGACAATCAGAGTTAGGACAGTAAAGGACAATAAAAAACTAAAGAATGATGGACATCTGGATGCTTTCCTAGGGCAGTTAAGCCCTGAAAGCACCCATGGTAACAAAGGATTAACCCTTTAGAGCAATAGCCTGTTGCATATTGATATATCCCATACATGATGCATAAATTCTTTTCAAACAAAGTGTGTGCTCTGGTTATTGTCAACTTCTCCCCCCAATCCTGTTGGCTTCTCAAAGCAGGGAAGGAGGTGGAAGAAAGTTCATCTTTTCTGATAAGGAGGCAATAATTCTTCTCTTGAGGATTTAGGTGTCTTGTTGCTGTTATCTCTGTGTGAAGAATTACTTGATTATCAATTGGATTTGCTTGGAAATGCTCCAATGAAGGCAGGAATGATGCATCTGACTCCATGTTCTCACAAGGCTAATTTATTACTTTATTACACTATATTATATTAAAGAAGACTGTAC
>JAWWEY010000041.1:3669597-3680491 GCA_035582745.1 Loriotus luctuosus
GCCAGAGCAGCTGGGGCTGCCCCTGCATCCCTGCAATGTCCAAGGCCAGGCTGGACACTGGGGCTGGAGCAGCCTGGCACAGTGGCAGGTGTCCCTGTCATGGCAGGGGTGGCACTGGATCCCTGGGCTCCTCCCAGGTAATTTGAGTCCAGATTTTCTCAAACCAACCAGGGTTCCCAAATGCTTCAGTATCTTCCTTTGCTGCAGTTCAGGATAAACCTTCACTCCACTGAGACCATTAATAATTCAATTTATATCAACCTGGGACTGCCATGACCTCCCCTCTGTCTTGTTTGCAGCAACAAAATCAAACAGAGTGGGCAAAATAAATACAAACTGTGCCAAGTCACCTCAGAAATCCCAGAATTCGTGTGGAGATGTTGAAATCTTGGACATTGTTGGATATATGGTCCCTCCTGCAGGCTGGAGGAACCCAAACCTGCTCATTGGGGCTTTTAGTGTCACTCTGGGCGCTGTTTGGGGTGGCAAGGTGGGGATGGATCAAAGGTTGGGCTGGATGGTCTGGGAGGTCTCTTCCAACCTCAGTAATTCCAGGATCTGTTGGATGTGGAGCAGCACTTTGGGCTGTGTGTACCTCTAAAAATCACATTTGTGCCTTTTGAGGTTTCACCTAATAAAGAAAAGACCTGGTGAACTGTGGGGTGTGGAGGATCAGGAATGGGACATCACGCCATGATCAAGTGAAGCCAAATTTATTATCCCTAAAAGGGCTATATTTATAATAAGTTTCTACTGTTTATGCATCTCTAGCTAATACATGATTGGTTAATCCTAGCTGTTCACATCTCTAAAATAAAATGCTGATTGGATTTTCTAATTTTTCACGTGTCTTACTGTGGTCATCTGGCTCACCCATGGCTTCTCTTTTTTCTCACTTTCTCCAGCTTGCTGACAAACTTGCTGAGTCCTGATTTCTCTTCTTCTTGTATCTTTTTCAAGGATATACCGACCCCCTTTCTGAATATGTCCATTATCCATTGTTTGTGGATGTGTCCATTGTCCATTATTACCAGCAAGCTGGATTGTGCATTGGCTAAATGTGGTCATTGTCCTGCAAAAACTCCTCAACCTGCAAAAAATCCTCGACAGTGAACTTCAGGAAGTATCTCAGAAACCCCAATTTCCAGAGTTAAACCACTTTCCACTATTTCCTTCCCCTCATTTCTTCATCCTCGCGGGAGCCGCTGGCAGAGCATCAGCTGCGCCTTTGTGACAACAATTAGCAAAGCTTCACCTTTGTGACAACAATTAGCAAAGCTTCACCTTTGTGACAACAATTAGCAAAGAAGGCGAGGGCTGAGGTAAAGATTCTCCAGTCTGCTGCTCACAGCTGGGCTTTTGTCCCCTCCCCAGAGCACGGTGATCGTGGAGAAGACGGTGCAGGACCTGATGGAGCTGATGCACGACCTGAGCGCCTACTCGGACCAGTTCCTGCACATGGTGTGTGTGAAGCTGCAGGAGTACAAGGACACCTGCACCCTGGCCTACAGGTACAGCCCAGGGGGATTGCTGCTGTCAGCAAAATTAATCCTCAAACATCAGAGGTTTATGTCCAAAAAGGAGACAGAGGAGTCTTTTTCCTACTCAAATAAATATAATATACTATTATATGTGTGTATATATATATATAAGATAGATTTATAATAGTATTATATTATAAATATAAATTATATAAGTTTAATTATATTAATATATATAAATAGGAACAAATATATATCTATACATAAAGAAATATATTATATTTATAATATATAAATAATATATAATAGAAATATATTCTATATTGTATATAATATGTAAACAAGACATAATATATATCTTTATGTAACTAAATTATTTATATTTATATAGATATAGATATAGATATATGAATTATATTATGAATATATTCTATTATTATCTAATAAAGTGAGAGGCCATGGGGCATTCCCCTGGGATCTCTTGAATTTTAGGAGGATGCAGCTTCCTTTTTATCCCAATTTCCCAGCCGTATTTCCCTGCTCTCTTTCCCCATTTCTGAGGTATTTAAGAGGTACAGACTTCCCAAAACACCTGATACCAAAGATTTCCCTCTAATGTATAACCCTCCCTTTTCATTTTTAATTCTTATGGAATTTAGAAATTTTTCTTCTCCATTGTTTCTTTCATCTTTCAATATCCAATTTCATGTATCGGCAAACCTAAAGTTTGTTTGTAAAAGCAAATATCTTTTGCCATTCACCAATCAGTGGAATCCTTCCCATTGTTCCTTCTATCTCCCAGTGCTGGTTTTATCCACCAGCAGACCCACAGCTTGTTTGGAAAGATAAATCCACTGTTCCTCTCACTGCCTCTCCAACCACACTGGTCAAACCAACAATCTATCAATTCTCTCTTCTTCTAGAAAGGAATGCAAAACAATTATTATTTACATTAAAAGTCCATGACAAAAATGTAGACATCAGAAGGTTTAGAAGAACTTCAGAAGAAGAGGGGGACACAGAGCAGCACTGGGAGGGCCTCCCTGAGCAAGGGGTGAGGGTCTGGGGGGTCTCTGTGGTCAGGATGACCCGAGATGTGTCAGAGTCTCTTCTTCCCAGCCAGGAACCAAAGAAGGAGTCAGGATTCTTCTGCTCTGGTTTTCAAGGCTGATTATTTTCTGTTTTCTATAACATTCTTCCCCTGGCCTGCTGAGGTCTGTTCAGCAGGTCAGTCCATGGCACACTGCTCATCCTCAGGGTGGTGTTGTCTTTTATACTAAAAACTACTTGTACTTTATTTACAATAATTTCCCAATGCCTATCACCTATGTTAGACAGTGTGTTCCAACTCTAAACCAATCCAAAAGTGCCTCCATCACCCAGAAGATGGAGGCTAGGAAGAAGGAGAAAGAAGGACAGAACACAGCCAAATTTCTCCATCTTGGGACCCTGAGCCCCCATTCTAAAAACCCCAAAATTCTACTTTTCTATTTTGTAACAAACCAACTATCATTCTACTTAAACTTTCATGGCTTGTGAATCCTCATATAAAGTTGGTGATTTTCTCCATGGGTTAAAATCCAAGGCACAGGGGTCCTGGGCTCTGTGCCAAGGTCTCTGAGCCCCCTGGCAGGATCTGGAGCCATCCAGGGCAGCCAGAGGGATGTCCTGGGTTCTGACAGCTCCTGGTAAATAAGGAGTGAAATATCCTGAGATTCTTCATCCAGGAAGGTAGGGATGTCTGTATTAACCCAAAATATTTAAGAAATGTGTAATGATTTCTTATTTTCTGTTAGTTTAGGGTGCTAGCAGATGAGTTTAGCTATTAGCAGTGCTGGTTTTTGGGCTGTGGCCATTGACCCTCAGGTCCTGTGTGTGTCCTGTTGGTCACTGTCCCCGAGGTCATGGGCAGACACAGCCTGGGTGTTGTTTCCATGGACTAAAATCAAAGGCACAGGGGTCTTGGGCTCTGTGCCAAGGTCTCTGAGCCCCTGGCAGGGGCTGGAGCCATGCAGGGCAGCCAGAGGGATGTCCTGGGTTCTGACATGAGGGAAAGCACATCCCGTGTGCCCCTTGGCAGAGGGGCAGCCAGCAGTGAGCCCTTCATCCCCAGGGCTGTGTGTGCAGCTGGGGAAGCAGCAGCAGAGCAGAGGGGAGGCAGGCAGAGGTGGCCTGGTGACAGCAGGGAGGATGGATGTGCCAGCAGGGTGATGTGCCTGACAGCACGTGGCTCCCTCCCCAGCTCAGTGCATGGATCTGTCACCTTCCCTGGGAATGAGGCAATAATTCACACTGGGAACAGTGCTGGGAAGGTGATGGCAGAGGGAAGGTGCCATTCAGCACAAAAGCTGACAAAATCTGATTGTTAAGTACCAGTCAGTGCATTCAACTTCATCTCTCTCTAAAGAGCGAGGAGGGAGAGAAATGCCCTGTATTACACAGAGACATGTTACAGGAGACAAATGCCAAGTTAATACTTTATAAAACTGCTGTGCTTTAAAGCATTTTGCAGTCAACAGCCTGTCTTTTGTCTGCCCTTCCTTGTGACAGCTGCAGTGTGCCACAGACCTTAAATCAACAGAAAGCACTGGAATATCCTGCTCTGGCTGCTTGGCAAAGAGCTGCTGTTCAGGTCTGCCTGCTTTAAAAAACCTGGCTCCCCCAGCCCATCTTCTGCCTTGCCTGGATGGTTCTGGGACTTACTTTTGTTTGCAAATTTTCTGTCAATTCAGGAAAATGGCACCGTGGTTAAGAAATGAATGTAATTCTGATACAGATGTTTTGTAGCTAAAAATATATGTGAAAGCAGTAGTGAAAGGAATGTGGTGTTTGTGAGAGTCCTCAGGATGAAGTGAGAGATGAGAATCTGGCTCCAAGTTCTCAGAAGGCTGATTTATTATTTTATGATATTATATTAAAGAATGCTATACTAAAACATTCTAAAGAAATAGAAAGGATACATCAGCAGGCTTAACAAGAATGAATAATAAAAACTTGTGACTGACTCCTCAAAGTCTGACACAGCTGGCTGTGATTGGCCATTAATTAAAAATAATTCTCATGGAACCAACCAAACATGCACCTGTTGGTAAACAATGTCCAGCCACATTCCAAAGCAATCAGATAATTATTGTTCTCATTCCTCTCTGAGGCTTCCCAGGAGAAAATTCTGGGCAAAGAGAATATTTCAGAAAATATCATGGTGACATAAGGAAAAAAGAATTGAAATCCTGATTATCAGGTGGAGGGATAATAATGAGACCTGGTGAGCTGTGATTTGTGTAGTACAGGCAGCACTTGGAAGCAGAGGGAATGTGGCATGGGAGAGTTTGCTGAAATTCCCTGTGCCCTTAGGTGGAAAGTTTTGTTTAGAAAATGTGAAACAGTTTCAAAAACAGTCAGAGCCTGGGCCCAGAGTTTGTTCTGCTGATGGTGTAAGCAGGCAGGGACTTAGAAAGGGATTATGGATGGTTCTTTTGGAGAATGTTGTTAATGCAGAAGCTCTTTCTCCTGGCACTCTGTGCTGGAGATGAAGGACTGAGCAAAAAGGCTTGGTCAGAAACACAACAAAACCTTCAGAACTGAGCTGAACTAATTTTTGGTCATTCAAACCAATCTAAAAATCATTGAAACCAAAGTTCTCAAATAAGTCCCACTCTAGAACTGGAGGGATTTTTAAAGCATGGCAATTTGCAGTGAGCTGGGACAGCTATTAATTACTCCATCAGAATGTGAAAAAGGAATATTTTTTTGACATACCTGGTCAAATGTAGGGGTAGGATTAGGAGCTTGAATACAGTATCTAGCTTATCACCCTTTTTAGTTTACCTAGAAACAAAGGTTGAAATTAAGATTTACTTTGTCCTCGTCCACCAGGTTGAAATAATTAACCTGAATGCCTTAAACATAAGGATTTTCTCATTTGGTTCTTAATTTCTTGTGAAGACTCCATTAATACTTAAATTTCTCCAATCTCTAGTGGGATCTGTTAATATTCTTACACAGTGTCAAGGAAAATCATTGGTGCAGTGTTTGGAAATGGAGTTAAGTCAAATGTTCCACTAGTTGCTCTTTGTTAAAATAATTGACATGTCCATTTGTTATGTAAGAAACCTTCATTTATTTACCTTTCCTGTAAAACTTTTCTCCTTTTTTTGTTCCTTTGGAACTGCCTTAAATGATTGGAGTCAGGCAAAATTTTCCCATTATCAAATCTTCTTTTTTAATATTTTTTGTATTTTGGAAACAAGAAGAGAAATTATTTCCTCGACAGCTTTTCCACAAACTGGAGCACTGTGTGCTTTCTTCCTGCCACATGCTGCCCCCACTCTGAATGGCAGTGTTCATATTTCAGCCTCTAATGGGAAACTCCTTTTTTGTGTGCTTTCACACCTTCGTGTCATTCAGTGAATTTATATGCAGGTGAGATGAGAAAAAAGAAAACAACTTTCAATTATCTTGTGTTTCTTTATATTTAAGTTCCCATTATGGACCTAATTGTGGTCTATTTGCTGCTTCATGTTCTGGTGATTGGCTTGGGGTCACAAACTACATTAGCTTTTTCATCCTCAGCAACATCAGAAAACATGAACTTGAAGCCTCAAATGATATTTTTAATCTCAGGAAAAAAAGCAGTGATTTTGTTCATGTGTTTTTCAATCAACAGCAAGCAAATCAAATCTCCATGCTGGCTAAAAATGCTCAGCACAATTGCAATAAGGTGCCAATTGCTGAAAAAGTCAGATTACTTTTAAAAACATTGTTTAAACAAACACTTCAGAGATGCATTAATAGTTCTGAAATGACTCAAATCATGTTGTAGATATTTATTCCACATGCTTTGCATACATTCAAGGTTCCTATTTCTGCTGTGCACCTGTTTTTATGGACATTTTTGCCTTAGGATTATACCCTGGAAGCCCCAGGAAGATGGGCAAGTGAGGAGAGAGAAGTTACATCCAGTCCATAGTGTTGACTTCTGTAGTTAGTACAGTCAGCAGAGATAATAATGATAAAAAAGCTCAGCTAATCTCAGTTCTCAGAACATTTACTTCTTATTTTTTGGGGTTTTTTTTCCCAGCTTTAGCCCCTGGTTTTGTGTTCTGTGCACTCTGTGGTGTGTTGCATCCTACTTGCCTTTTTTTTTCTTCAGTTGGTTAGGTTTTATGTCTCTGCAAGAAAGTGCAGTTGTATTGAGCAATTGAGAAGAAAGCTCCAGAGAGGTCTTAATGTGTGGAATTTGTCTCTGTTATTTCAATCTGTGAACGGAAAATAGACTTTGTTTTGAAATTCAGTTTTTATCTCTGTCTTCATTACTCAGCAGGATGGGTTGGTGGTTGTGGGGCTGGGGAAAAGGAGGAGGAGCCCTTCTGTGTGCAGGGAGTTCTTGGGGCTGTAAGGGCTGCAAAAGGCAACAGCAGAAAGGAGAGGGCAGAAATGCTGAATATTCCAGCTGTGCTGCAATGGCACATTCCCGTTTCATATCAAATACCTCAGCATTCCCCCTGATTTTATTATTTGTAACACAACTATTTGTATTGCAGGCAGGGTTAGAATTAAGCACAGCTTAATTCTCAGTTTGGGCACTAAGGCTCTGAATGTGTTTATTTCCTTGGGATGTATTTTCATACTTGCCTGGTTTACTTGTATATGTTATTGTTTATAGTGTAATTTCTGGACTGCAAACCTGCATTGTGCTTTTTAAAATTCCTTTTCACAAGTTCAGAAATAAAACTCAGTGAAAAAAAAACTGTGAAATGAGGCAGGCCAAGCTTTACAAATTGCAGAGTAATCCCAGACTGCTGTTTTACTACAATTTCCAAGTTATCTCTGCCTGGAGTAAGAACAAAACTCTTTAATATAGGGCTGCTCTCAAGTTTTATTAAACCAGTTGCTTAGTGTGAAATTAATTTGTTCAGGAAGGAATATAAATCAGCTGAGGTGAAAGAAAATTGATTTTTACACCACCTTTCACTTGTTGCAGTCTTAGTAGTATGAGCTTCATTAGACCCTTGGAGTGTTTATAGGTGTTATAAAACGTTTAACACTTGATGGATTGAGGTGCTTGAAGGGGTTTCAGGCATTAGAGGATTATATTGACATTCCATTGCTCTCAGTCTGGAATTTGGCACACTGGGAAGGAAATGTGTGCTCTGTGTTGTCCTTTTAGCCACAAATAGAAACTTTTTGTCTGGCACTACAGGACTGATAGATGCAGTGAGAAACTCCAAGACTTGGAAACAATGCTGTAGCATCAAAGGTAAAATTGGTGTAAATAGTTTCACAAATATGATGGAAGTCACAAAAGGAATTTGGAATTGTGCAGGAATTCATAAATGCTCCAAATGGGCATTTTCCTTCTGTGTCCCAGCTGCCAGTCCAAGTTCCCAGAAGTGTGATACTTGAGGTGTTTCTCCTTTGCAGAGAATGCATAATTATATTTCTATTATAGTACACATGCTGGCATGGCAGAGTGTTTTGCCATGAAATAAGAGAACAAGGTAGAAAATACAAAAATACAGAGAAATCCAATTTTGAGAGACATGAAAGAGTTTACTTTTACATTGTAGGTCTTAAAAATTTAGCAGTGTAGTTTATTACTGTGTTTTCAGAACTTTTTGGAAATGCAGCAGGTTTTACATATGATGGCAGTAATTTTCTTTCAGACTATGTACTAGATGTGTGCTTTCCTAAAGCCAGGTGAGGTATGGAATAAATGGAATAATGCCTGTGTTAGGTTGGTGGGTTGAGCTTTTGCTTCATGTGCAGCATTTGGAATCAGTGCATTGCTGAGCTGCTCTGCTAAGGGATGTTGAATTTAGAAAATATGTCCAGAATGCTTCCATGTACTGCAGATCCTCACTCAGTGTGTTCTTGGAGGTGTGTTTGAGCCAGCTGACTCTGGGTGCATCGTTGCTGCTGTGGTGGAGCAGCTCAGAAATGAGTTTTCACTCCCTGCACACCTGCAGCAGCAGCCAGCACTGCTCGTGCTCCCTGGTCTCCTGCCAGTGGTGAAGGGACAGATGCCACTCTAATTAATAGTCAAAATGAATATCCTTCATGGATGGAGATGATTGAGGGAGGGCAGTATAAACAAGTTAATTTTCTCTCTGTTTCCAGAGATTGATTTTTCTTGTTGTGTCCCCATCCCTGTTTACCTTGAGAGTTGTCTGTGTGTGGAGAGCAGACAAGCACAGCTCCTGGAGGACATCAGTGTACAGTGCAGAAATGAAGTTTATTTCAGCAATTCAACCTGTGTGCTGATTCTTTATCCTTCTAACCAAAGATGGGTATTTACTTCATGAAGTAAAGTTTTTTATCTCTTCGCTATTAGCAAATAAGAAAAACTGGAAGCAATCTTTCTTCATATTGTGGATTAATTTCAAAATTGTGAAAGCATGATACATAATTTACAGTCACTTGGACATAAGCTTTCTCTGAATTCTTATTTAAAAAATCAGGCTATACTTTAGTTGTTTTTTTATGATTTTATGTGCCTTTAGCCACCTCTGAGGTTTGTAACTGGGGTGCTGCTGTTTTTCTTATGTTTGAATAACAGCACATCATCTCTGGTTTGCTTCAGCATGCTAAGGAAAACATGGAAAGATGAAGCAGGTTACTTCCCACCATTAAAAGGGTATTTTGATTCCAAGGAAGTACAAGCAGTGCATTCCTTTTGCAATAAAAATGCTGGCTTGATTTTAAAACAAGTTTCCTACTAAGAAACAGCTAATTCCACTGATAGTATATTAACAGAATATGTAACTCGAGTAAAGATGCAACAATAAATCAAATAAAGCAATTACATAAATTGGAGCATTTTGAAAAGTAGGACAAGTTAGCTGAGTGTGTTATTTATTTAATACCAACTTAATATCACAAGAGCAAACAGTAAGACAGGTAAAGTACATTAAAATATTAATTATATGGATCCGTGCTATAACTTATAAGAAATGCTTACTTACTGCTCCTCTTCAAGGGAATTGCTGATAGAAGTTAAAGCATAACATCTTGAATTATTCACAAGTATCTGAATTATGATGGGTAGATCTAAATGATACCCAGAAGAGCTTTGATATTTAAACAGGACAGACATTTTACCTGTTCTCTCTGACTTGTGGCTCTGAGACTTGAATCATTCCTGCCTGCATAGGTTTTCAAGCTACAAACTATGAAAGTAGGTTTTTGAGCAAAGAAAATAATCTCGTTTTGGTTTAGTCGGCTAGATCTTAATCATTTAAAACATTTAATATTGTTTTTCATTCCAAAAGCATTTCCAAAATGTTTTACAAGGTAAGATTAGGGAAAAAAAAGCCCAAAATATTGCCATGATTCCTTTAGACAAACTGTTTCCTGACAGCAGTGAGTTTCTGATGCTTTTGAAGTGATTGCCTTCTGTAACAAGATCCTGAGCCATTTTTAATTTGACTTGGAATACAATTCCATTGGAGCAAGCAGTTATCTCCCAGTCCTTCCAACAATTTCTCTTAACCCCTGAAAAGATGAAGACAGTTTTCAGTGCAGCCAGGCAGGATTTGGCTATTGCCCAGAAGATTGGGTGCCTCAGGCTGGGATTTGCAGCTGTTGGTAAATGTGGCAGCTTTTTGAATGCAGTCTAACGCTTGATGAGTTGCAAATAGAAATAATAACTTGATATTATAGGTGGCAAACAGCTTGGGGAACTTGGTGGCTGCTCTCCAGCCCTCATTGCCCAGGTCCAGGGGCACCTCCCAGCCCCAGGGACTGAGCTCCTGGATGGAGAAGCCAAAGAGCAGCGGAGCAGCTTCCAGGAGGATAAATTAGCTTGGAGTAGATTGCTGTCCTCTGAATTGCCAGCAGTGGGGAGTGCACTGAGCCAGAGCCAGTTTTGGCAGGAAGGATTGCTCACACCCCCATGGGGAGGGCAGCTCTGAGGGACCTCCAGATTTAGTGTTGTTTCAACCACTTCATCCTCAGTTTGATCTCAGCTTACTGCACTTCCATATCTGCACTCTCTAAAGAGAAATGCTGATCCATTGCTTAGCACTGGAGATGATTTTTTTCTAAGACTCAGTTAAGAAATCCATGAAGAAAAATATTTTTATGAGAAGAGAGGAGCTATTGCTTCATTTTTGTGTTAAGTCTGAGGAGTGAATGCTGATTGTGAGTGGAATTCCTGAGAAATGTAGCTTTGGTCAAGAAGAGAGTAAGGATGAACAGCACTTTATGCCATAATAATCATATTTGTTCATTTGGAGATTCAGCTGCTTATTCCCTCTGCAGATTGAAAAGAGTTCCATTTCCATGGTATAAGCCAGACTCCACTGTGGCTCAATCCTCTGTATCTTGTGTCCTGTGGCATTCACATTCTCTGAAAAATCCCTTCACCCAGGATTTTTCTCCTGGGAAGCTGAGAAGCCTCAGAGAAAAGGAAA
>JAWWEY010000041.1:3686653-3696819 GCA_035582745.1 Loriotus luctuosus
TGGTTCATCTTGGGTGCAGCCCTGGCTGGGCTCTTGTGCTGCCCAAGGTGGATCCATGGAGGAGATCCTTTCAATAAATCCCTGCTTTATTCTGTAACTCTGTCCAGCCTCTGCTCTAGGGCAGCCTGCACAGGGCATCCCACTGACAGCCCCAGGGTCCACCTGGGGGCTCCAGGAGCAGCAGCCCCCTGGGATGGACGTGGCCAAGGGCACCCTTGGGGTCTGGAGTCCCCACAGGAACACCCAAAGGCTGCAGAGGAGGGGCAGTGTAGTCAGAAGGCCAGTCTGAGATCAGCCAGGCTGGAGATGGAAACCCCATGGCACAGTTGAGGCCAGGGCCCAGAGCCTGAGAAATAATATTTTTTTTCCATTGTGATAGGAAATGCTGTTCTGTAAAGTATTCATTGTAATGATTGAATTTAAAAAAAAATAGCCATGCTAAGGTGTTGCTTAAGATTCAGGATTAAATTTAATGGTAATAAAGTGCAGCTAGAAATTCTCAGTAAATGGTTTCAGTCCCCTCTTCTAAGGCTAATCAAGGCAGTGAGCTGCTCTGTGTTGAGTATCCTGGCATAAATACCAAATGTGGTTTATCATATTCCAGTTGCATTTCGTTTTTTCTCCTTTTCCCTTTTTTTAACCTGATGTTCTGAGGATTTCCTTTTAGTGCCTACAAACATCTCCTTTTGACAGACAGTGCAAATTAAAAGATATGGCTGGGCAAAGGAAACTGGAACCCAAATATGCCCCCTGGGTTTTCATTTACAGTTAGAAGCTACAGACACAATTACTGCTGACAGAAATGCAGAAGCCAGTGGCAGAGTGCATGTGGCAGTAGAGTCGTGCCAGGCAGTAATTGGGAAGATTATTTTTAATCAGAGCATATCCTACAGCCCAAACATTAGAAATCTCTTGTAAGGCTGACAGGAAATTAAACTGAGACCAAACAAAAAAAGCCTCAAAATAGAAGTAATATGGTTAGAAGTCTAATGATGGCAGAACTCACTGCTTGTTGTATTTGGTTGTTATCTAAAGGGAATGGCTTTTAACTTGCAGCAAGAGATATCATTGTTTAATTGCATTTTTAGAACAGAATTAAAAAGTATCAGATTAGATCAATTTAGATGCAGGCTTTTGATAAAGGTCTGAAGCAGTAGATGTTAAGTCAGACTTAGTAATTGTATATATGTATTTGTAGTGATTTTTATTATTGCTTTAGGTAATTTTTTTTTCTTTAATATAATGCTTGACGAAACCACTTCTACTGGAAAATAACAACATGTTTGGGATACTCTTGGAATGCTTGGCTCTGGTGATATTTTTGAAGCCTGGATGGCCTGGGGCTCTCAGTGACCCTGCAGAACAACCTCAGCTTGTTGGGGCTGCCTGAGCTTCTGCCCCAAGGGAGAAGCCCTTGGGGTGTCTCAGTACTGGCACTTTCACCTGGAAACACTTCTTCATTTTTAAGTGAATCTTAATAGATCATCATCTGTGCCAAACTTCTCCCTACACACTCAGCTGGGCTTCCTCCAGCTACCTGTGCAGCTTCCCTTGTCTCTGAGCAGAGCAGGTGTGGTATTTTCTGGGGCAGGAAGGAATGAATCTGACTCCATGTTCTTAGAAGGCTAATTTATTATTTTATGATATCATATTATATGAAAGAATACTATGCTAAACTGTACGAAAGAATAGAGAAAGGATACAGACAGAAAGCTACAAAGAATGATAAAGAAAATCTGTGACTCCTTCCAGAGTCTGACACAGCTTGACCGTGATTGGTCATTAAGTTAAAACAATTCACATGAAACCAATGAAACAATGACCAGTCGGATAAACAATCTCCAAACCACGTTCCAAAGCAGCAAAACACAGGAGAAGCAAATGAGATAATATTGTTTTTCTTTTTCTCTGAGGCCTCTCAGCTTCCCAGGAGAAGCATCCTGGCCAAGGAGGGTTTTTCAGAAAATATGACAGCGACAAGCAGGAGCACTGTGGTCAGGCTCTGCTGCTCTTGGTGTGCCTGCCACGTGCAGATGTTGTAACACCAGCTGCAAACAAAACTTGGCTGATTGGGAGTTTATTTCTCAGTCATAGGAGTGCAAAACTTGCCTGTTTCACGTTTTACCACAATTGATGGCAGTTGTGGAAAAGGAAATTTAGCACTGGCAATGTGCAGGTGGTGTTTCTCCACAGGATTGCTTGTAGCTGTGTGGGCAGCTCTCAATGGCATTTTGTGTCAGCGTGAGGAATAAGGTGTAATGCCCAAATCCAGAGCCAACCAGGTTATCCTGAGGCCTGCAAATACGATTTTATCACAACTACAGTAGAGGTTTTTCACACAAAACTACTGGCATTTTCCAGCTTCTTCTAGTATTTCCTTCTACTGAGAGTTGCTTCATAAAATCATATGAATATGCTTGAAATCCTGCTGGTTGTGCAGGTATTGCCAGAGTAGCTGGGTAACAAATTCAGTGTGCTTGGTAGAGCAGATAATTTCAGTGTGAACAAGCCCTGGAAATTGTGCCCTGCAGTGGGGCGGGTGATGGAATGTCCCCAGTGCTGTGGGGTTTGCCCTGAGCTGCCTGGTGGTGCCAGGGGGCTGCAGTGCCCAGCAGGGCTGGGTATTCCCTGGGGTGGGCAGAAATCTGTACAGAGCGACAGTTTCTAAGTGTGCCCCTCTTGCTTTTGCCCAGCAACACATAAATGAGAAGAAATGTGCATGTTCAGCTTGGAAGTTGGTTTTTGGGAGGGTTTGGGCAGTCAGGCAGTGCCATTGCTGCTTAGAGCATCAGTGGGAAGTTGGCTCTCAACTCCAAGAGATGCTCCCCTAGTGATGGTCCCAGCTCCAAGGAGACAGAAATTCGAGTGTTTGCTGCTCCTGCTTGTCACCTTTCCAAACTCTGAAGTTCTTTTATCAGGGTGTGTGTTCATTGCAGTGCTGCCTCTCATGTTTATACAGCCTGTGCCTTTCTGCTGCTGGGGGTTCTTGTTGCCATTTTTCCTCAGTTGCATTAGAAAGAAACTCCACGAATTTTTAAAAATTTTTTATTTTATTCATTTTTAAATTTTTGTTTAAAGTGAAACCACATGTAAAGGGCAGGATATTTTGTGAAAAAATAGCCAATATGTTTACCGTTAGGAATTTTACTGGCGTGGATCAAAAGTATATTAAATTTACTGACAGATTGATCTGATTATACTCTAAGTGTGTATTATCTTTGGACACTCAAAATATGGACAAAATTTTATTTTTAGGAGTATTTGTATCAAAGAGTCCATGTTGCCATTTGCACATGGAAATGAAAAATGCATGTAGGTGGAGTCTGTTAGATAAAACATGGCTGAGCTTACAGTACCTACTGGAATTCAGTGAATAATTCTGTAAAATGTTTCATGTCACAGCTGCTCATTAATAAGAAGGAATGGCGTGGAATAAAGTGTTATTCTATTGGAATTCCCAAATAGGTGCTTGTAAAATATATTCTGAATGCCCCCCTTTTGGTTATGCATTTTATGACAATTTTTCTTTTGCAAAAATGTTGCAAATTTTCAATTGAAGGGTACACAAAAAGCAAATTACAGTGGTGTGTTCCTATTGAAACAGAAACCTGTGCTGGGGAGAATTTACAGTTATGGCTTAATAATGTCTGTTTTAGTAGGTAAATTTGCAATGAAAACATAGATTTTTGGTTTTAAATGCATTGCAAGCTGTCCATGGAATGTGTAATAAATTATAAAATGACGCTTGTGAATTGGTAACCAGATTTTGCTGTTTGGCTTTGTACTACAATAAAAACACTCTTCTGACCCAACAGTGTGTGCAGTGACAGCCCAAGCAGTGCATTAGCAATTGTATTTTTTGTTGGATCTTTCAGTGAGGGCAGAGCACAAGCAGGAGCTGCCCTGAATCCCTCATTCCCACTAAGAATGTGATTTTCTCTCCCCAGGAAACTCCACAGAAGCCCCATGCGAGTGGTGCCTATTGTTTCCATGAGCAGAGCCTCCTCTCAGTAAGTCCCTGGGTTTTTTCCTTGCCTGTTGATTTTCCCAGATCTCTCCTGTGCTCTCACAATTACTGCAGAAACTCCTGGGACTCTCCAGCTTGCTGCATCACCAGGCTAACAGAGCACAAGTCAAGGGTCTGAGGCTTTCAGTCCTGTGAGCAGTGACATCCTTAGGAAATAATCTTGCCTGGTTCTAGCTGGAGGTTAAAGTGATTTTCTCTTCTGTTTCCCTTGTGTGTGTTTGGGTTGTGTCACTGTCGTGTTTGTGTCACCTTTGGCTGATTACTTTGTGTACAGATTACTCACAGACACTTTTTGCCCTCAGAACAGCTCTGGATAGTTAATTCACCATGCTGTCCTTTAGAAAATGCTCTCTATAAAGTTAGAATAGGGAGCATCATGAATTAAGCTCCAAAATTTATAGGACATATGAAAAAAGTATTTGTGCTGATGAACTTTTTGCCTTTTCCCTTTCTGAGAAGAGGTTTTCAAATCCAAACCACTTGTTGCTCGTTCATCCTTGGAATTTATTCTTTAGTAAAGTTTTTCTTTGTAGCACATACATAAATCCAATAATGATTAAGCACTTTTTATTCAGGATATAGCTTTCTATACTTATGGTGAACACAGAAGTGTCAGACAAAACTGTGTAATTCGTGGTATATGTGTATTTTATATTTAAACAGTTTTTAATAATCCTCTGCTTAAAATAAACCTCAGCTCTCAGATATTTTGTATTAGATAATAAGCATGGCTTGTTCTGTATTAGGCTGAAAATATTTTTGCTTTATATGCATTTATAATTACACTTTTCTTTGTTCTTTGTTGCACATGGGTATTGCCAAAATAATAGACTATGTTCACTTTTTTGTTCCACTGTATTAATGTGAGAAGCTGAGTTCTGCCCCAGCACACAAAGTTTCATGTCACTGAAAAAATTAGACACACAGTCCTTGCTAGAAAAAAAAAAAGAAGAGTTTTGCATTTATTCTCCTACACTGAACACAATCTTCCTCCAAATGTCTTTGAAATAAGATTTCATTATTTCAAAAAGACTGCCTGGCTTACTGGATGAAAAAAAAAGCCTGTTCATCTTGAGGATAGATTTAAATCAATTCTGTAGTGCTCAGCATGCTTGTTGCTTTTAGCTTTTCCTCTGTCACGAACAGTATTTTCTAGCACAGAATAACCTTACAGCCCTTAGCAGAATTTGATGCAATTGACAGCTTTTGTTAGAAAAATTCTGGTAAAAAATTGCACGAAGGAGGTTGGGGTTTCCAGCCCTGGGGAGACAGCAGTCCCTGAGATAATCACAGCATGTTTTGAGGAAGCTCACATTAATTTGGCTGTGAACACAGTGCCTCAGTAGCTATAAATTCAGTTTCCAGGAAAAGATATTCATTTTTCCCTCAACAAACTAAAGCAGAGGTTTGGGGAGCTGCAAGAAGGGAGAAGAAAATGCTCGTTTGGAACCTGAGGAAGGTTTAACGCTCGCGAACCTCCACGTGCATCATTTGTTGATTATTTTCCTGGTGCCCATAAGGCAGCAGCAGGACTCTCCATCAGCTGAGGGGTCCCTGTGTCAGCAGGCTCAGCCCCAGCCCCGAGTGTTGCCTGGAAACAGCTCTGGATGGGAGCTGGCTCCTGGCAGCTCCATCTGCCTGGGCGGGATGCCCTCCTCACCCCCGGGACACGGGGCACAGCTACCACACTGCTGGAATGCTCTGTCCCCTTCCCTGCCTGAAAAAAGGCATTTCAAACCACAAATTCCAGTCCAGCACACAGGTGTTAAGGCGTTGGAATTGCATGTGTTGAAATGGATATCTGCTCCCCATCAAAATCTCTTGTAATAATGGAATTTTGTATTCTGTGTCCTTGGGTTGAATTTCAGTTCAATTCCTAGCTACAGTTGCTTTGCAGTTGTTTTCCTGTTTCATTTTGATAGAGAAATATGTTGAGGTAAGTCTAGTTTTAACTAGAGAAATCCTGGATGTTAAAATTCAGTTTCCCAGCCTGTGGATTTGGGTGTTTGACCTTCTGTTAATGGTGCAGTGATGCCTCCAGTACTCCAGCAAAGCTGCAGCGCATTGAGCAAACCAGTAAACAAAGCAACGCAAGACAGCTCAGAAAACCACTGAAAATAAACATGACAGGCACAGGAGATAGAATTGTTCCAATATACAGTGGGAAATCAAGGACAAATAGTGACTGGCAGGGGGTCTGGAGCAGAAAAAAGAAAAGAAATCAGAAGTGTTTCGGTGTTTGGCAGAAAGTTTCTACAGTTCTTGCCCATTGAGTTGGTTTTTTTATTACTCTTCAGGTTGTGCATGCAGCAACAGCTGTTCCATAATTTGATAAACATACTGTAATTAAGTGATCTTGTTTATTAGTAACACCTTTCCCTGACTGGGAGATTTTAAAGTAGCAGAGAAAGGATGAGCCAGGGGTGCTGCTTCATGTTAATTTGACAGCTTCATCCTTTGGAAGCTCTGGCGTGGTTATCCATGTTTTAAACCCTGCTGGATGTAAAGATATTTATATTAAAAGGCTTTTGCTCTCCAGTCTTACCTTGCAGGGCAGTCTGGTGCTGCTGCAGGGGCACCTGCAGGAAAGGCTTATAAAGCCAGTGAAGGAAAGGCATTTAAACCCCTCTTCTCTAATTTTAGAGTGAGCTGTGTTTTCCTTGGAATTGTAAACACTCAGAACAAAATAAGGGTGAAATAGCTCTAATTGCATTGAAAATATGATAGGGCATTATGAGTCTTTTTTCCCTCTCATTAAACACATAGTGAAAAATTGTTAAAACAATAAATCTATTTTTCAAAACATCATAGCATGCCATGGAGGAGTCTGAGGAGTTTAGTGTGATCTAGGGATTTCTACCTGAGAGGCATGGAAAAAAAATTGTGAAAGAAATCTATTATAAAATACCCCAATTCTCTTAGAAAGAAACCAATATTATATCTTTATTCTAAAAAATATAGAAAAAAAATTAATGATGGTATTCTTTTTTATTCATCTCTCTCTATTCTGATGCAGCTTGAATGAGAGTATTAGTCTAGAGAGTTGAATATTTTTTAAATTGCAGCACTTTGAATTACTGATATGTGCAAATTACAGTAAAAAAGGGATGAAGAATGGTAGTTAGACGACGTAAATGATGCAGTAAGTTCTGCTCCATTACTTTATCTCAGCTAGGATGGGGAACTGTTTAGTTGTTAGGATCTGCTCCACTGTCATATTATTCATTGTTGTTTTGCAATATCTTCAAATATCTTCAACAGTTATTGTAGGAATTCATTAAGGGCCAGGAGCAGCGAGGCATTTACCCACTCCTAATGATGAGCAGCAGAATATTCTCATGGATGTTTTTGCTTCAGAAAAAGCTTAACTAGGGTAGCTGAGCCTGACCTGGGTTGGATTTATCTTTTTTTTTTTTTTTTTCCCTATTGCTGCTGCAAGGTAATTCAGTGTTAGGTGGCTGATTTGTAATATTGCTTAGATATGTTTCACTAGATATGTGCTTTCCTGTTTAGGGAGCTAAATATACTTTTGTTTAATTTGGTGGGCTTGGGGTTTTTAAAATCTGGCTGTTCCAAGGTTTCATTTACCACAGGGGAAGAAAATGTTGTGGTTTTTTTTTCCTTGCTGTCATTAATGTGAAGTTTTTATGAGTAGAATCACCATTTTTTTGGATGAAGGAGCAGTTATGTAGGAGCAGGTTTATGGGAGTCACTGTTAAACCACTGCTATAATTTCTCATTTCCTGAATGGTAAAAGGGCTACAAACCAGAGTATCAGTGGTCTGCCTGTGATTTACAGGTGGTTCTGCTGCTCAGCTCACTGAAACCATGATCTTCCTACAGAAATAAAGGAGCTGTCCTTGTTTAGATTGTGCTTTATCACTGCCGCAGGTGATTTCTGTATTTATTGGGGCAGCTAAAGTCACTCTCTCAGAGTAGATTTAGGAGCATAAGGCTCACTGAAATTGAATAGGACATCTTGAAAACAAGAGGCACGAGGGTTTTCTTGGAATATCACTGTACATTATCACAAATTACAACTCTGTAACTAAAATTAACATTGTAATTTTCCCTTGGCTGTACACAAGTGTACATGTAAAGAAATACTGTAACAATTTCCTAATTTCTCCTTCTTCCCTTTTAAGAATTCAGTCCCTGTTTCTTTCTGATAGATTCTTCTGTGCACTTTCTAAATTTTCCATCTTTCCAACTGGTGTTTGGAGTTAACCAAAGCCTTAAGGGTTAAATACAGCCTGGCCTGGGCCTGTGAGTTTACTGTTTGTGGCAGCTTATTTTCTGACACCACTGAGATTCTTCCTTCATGAACATCACAAAGGCATTTTCTTACTCAGGATTTATGAACATTTCCACATGCATGTAAACAGCCAAAACACGTTGGCAATTGTTTGCACTCTGGATGTTCTCCAGATTGCAGCATTAAGGGGGTTTTGATCAAGTTCATTTCCACAGCTCCATGGCATTTAAGAGCTATCAAGCCCCAATATTCCTGTGAGATTAGTATGTGCTATTATCTCTTTATTACAGAAGGAGAAGCCAGAAAATTGAGCAGCCTGAGTGATGTGCCAGGAGAAGGGCTACAGCAGAGCTAGGATTTGAATTCATGTTTCTCAAATCCCAAATCATTGCCTGCCTTCTTGGGCCATCTTTCCTCTGCTCTGCCTCTAATCCAGTAACTTTTATTCTTAATGATTTTTTCATTTAACAGTAAAAAAGACCTTATAATTTCATGCTCCTTCCTGTCTCATAAAATTTGAAAGTTTTCCTTAAGAAAATCCTGCAGTTATTAAATGTGTATGGAAAGTGTGTGATATGCAAAGTGCTATCAGCACAGGGCAGAGCTAATTGAAATATGACACTCCTGGTGATGATCTGGGTCATGCCAAGGGTGTCCCCATCCTTTAATGAAGATATAAACCTGATCCCCTTTTCTTTGAAGAGCTTACAGACTTCTGAAACTTTTTTTTTTTGGTTATGCAGGATGGAGGTGCAGCCACAGCAGGCACTTGGGCATGCAGTACAGGAAATTTTGAACCTGGCCAGGCTGCTCTAAATTTTGGGGTGTGCTGCTGGCAAAAAACACTGAGTGTGGGCATTCAGGGTCAGAGTGAGGTCCCTCAGTGCTGTAGTCAGTGGGGAATCCCTGTCCCTGCACACAGAGCACTCAGAGCCCATCTAATGCCCTAGAGATGTCTCTTTATCCTGATCTGAGCATCCCTGGGCACAGCCTGGTCCTCTCCCAGCGGGGGAATGTCTGTACTGCTCATGGAAATGAACAGGACTTTAGAGGTGGGGGAAATTTAATTTCTTTTTTTGTCCACCATTACATTTGAGGTTAGTTACTCATTCCCAAGTCTGTGTTGTGGTGTAATTCCTGTGTAGCACAGGCACAACCAATAAACAGCAGCCTTTGTGGGAATTTTTATTTCTCCTGCAAAATGTGCTAGAGATCATGTAACTGATAGGTCTTTAAATTTTGGATATGGGGTGGCAGCTGGAAAATGCATCTCCAGGGAGGAAGGAGAGCTCTGGGGAGTAAGAAAGATCTGTTGATTTAAAATGAAAATTTTATCCTCATGCTACATTGTCTGAGAAACTTAAATAAGTGAAACAACATGAGTTTTGCAGAGTAGATTTGTATCTGGCAGCTTTTTTTACTTTTCCTTCAGGAGTGTTTAATATCAGAAACTGAGATTACCTCCCAGAACTGCTCTGACTGTGGCCCCACCTAGGAGCTCACTGCACTGTGAAGCATTCTAGAACTTACCACGGGGGTTCAGCAGGGTGGGATTCCTCACCAAGGAGTTATCACTTCAGCTTTCACTGTATTAAATATGTTTACTCCTGTTCATGCATTAAAGAGAGCAGTTTGTGACCAAAACCCATTGCACAGTAATCAGGCAAGTTTGGGCAGGTGGGTGCAAGAGCAGAGTCCTTGGCTGTGTGTGCAGAGAGAGTGTGCTGGTGTTCACAGGGGTCCCAGGATGAGGGAAGACATGAGAATCTTGACTCCATGATTTATTATTTTATTATATATATTACATTAAAACTATACTAAAAGAATAGAAGAAAGGATTTCATCAGAAGGCTTGAAAGGAAAGGAATGGAATGATAATAAAAT
>JAWWEY010000041.1:3716980-3728963 GCA_035582745.1 Loriotus luctuosus
TGTGGGTAAACAATCTCCAAACACATTCCACATAAGCACAACACAGGAGAAGCAAATGAGATAAGAATTGTTTTCCTTTTCTCTGAGGCCTCTCAGCTTCCCTGGAGAAGAATCCTGGGCAAGGGGATTTATCAGAAAATATAACGGTGACAGTATACCTCACAATATTTTATAAAATGCCTCTATTATATGTGTTAAATAAAAATGCAGGCAAAGGTTTTCCTGAAATATGCTTAATGAAAATGAGGAATATACTGACTCTGCCAGGCAGCTGGAAGAAATGGTGCAATAGAGAATTTAATCCTCCACTTCTGGGTTTTCTGTTGGTTGTCTGCAAGCCCCCACTGGCAGGGAAGCACTGCTGTGATTTTCTGAGCAGCACTGATGCTCCCCACGTCTTGGACACAGTTTTTGCCTAAAGCCCCTGGGAATGCTCTGGGAGCAGCTCTGTGCTGTGGAGGGAGAATGAGAAAACTGTGCTGCCAATAAGAGTTGTTTGCAAGGCCTGGATGAGTGAACATAGGAAAGTACATTTGCTTTTGTGGTGCTCTTTATGCTTCTGACTGTATTCCTAAATTCCCTGAAAAAGGTTTCTTGAAGAAATTTAGGGATTGCCTGGGAAGAAGAAAAGTTTTGCTATGAATTTTTCAGGAAATCCTCTCATGATTAATCTCTGTTTATACTTGAAATTTCTGCTCCCAGACAGATTTTCCCCATGTTAAAGAAATTATTCTGTAGGAAAGAACAGAATGTCTGAAGAAGACAGCAAACACACACCTAAAATGGTAATTTAGTTATGATGGTTTTGTGCTGTGCTTACATCTGTGTTTCCAAGGGCTGATTTGATTGATTATGTAGCAGTTTCTTCTTAGAATAAACCAGCATGTTTAGGAAGGCATTGACTCATGGCAGAGCTAAAACTGACAACAGTTAAATGTAACCCCTTCCATTAACAATAATGGAATTCATGTTGTATCATTATCATGGTTGGAAAGCCTGTCAAGAAAGGAAACAAAAAAAGCACTGCACAGCATTGATTTATATGGTTTTTATGTCGAGAGCATGTGTTGGTGATCCCAGCTGGACTATAAAGGGCACAGGCATTCCATTGCCAAGATTTAGGTGCCATTTGAAAGTACAAAATCAGGTTTGGAGGCAAGGGTTGAAGTTAAATCTTGGCAACACACAGAAAATAAAAAACGTGTAATGAGAAGAAAGAAAAGATACTGGGGAGAGGTCAGAAGAAGAATTTCTTTAACATCAGAAATCCTTTATAGAATAAAGAGGAGCACAATAAAATATGTTTAAGTCCAAGGGGGTAGTTGGTGTCAGGCAGTGGGAGAATGCCTGGTGAATTTTTAGGTTGCACACTGAAAATTCACCAGCTGGGCTGGTGAGAGCACAGTGCTGATACCACCAAGGTCATGGATGTGAGCTGTGTGTGAGTGATGCACTGCAGAGTTGGGCTCAGAAATCCCTGTGGAAATTCCTGTGGAATCCCTGTCAGGAGTGGCCCTGCTGTCTGGGCAGAAATGCCGTGGCTGCAGCTGAGCCTGTGGTGGTTGATGCAGGGAAAAGTGAGTGAAGAACTTGGGAGGAAAGGAGAATTGTATGGCTTGGGCTGCAAGCTGGTGAAAAGTGTGGGCTTGGACTGAGAACAGAAAAATACTTTATTTACAACAAATGGGGTCATTCCCAATGGAAAGATGAAAAGAGACCTATTTTCTCTAGCTCAGCCTGAGATGAGTCCAGGGCTACAGGATACTGTGGTTCCAATCTTGACTTTCAATTGGACCCAAGAACAGTAATAAAACCAAAATTGTTCAAATCATTTAAGAAGAAAAATCCCTTCTGTGCTGATGCTCCCTATTTAAATTTCCTTAAAACAGCATTTCCCTCTTCTACCTGTGCTGCTGAGTTTTTAATACATCTATTTAAATGCAAATTTTGACTTTTGGTCTGTAATCACAAGAATGTTTGACACATAAATTTTTATCAGCAATGTAATTTTATAGAGGAGCAGTAATGGAGTGGTAGGCCACAAATAGCAGGGTGATGCATTGCTCACCCTGTTTCAGTGTGGGGAAGTGCCTGCTCCAGTGCCAGATTGTTTCTTCAATGCTCAACTTACTGAGCTGCATGGGGTGCTCTAGAGAACTTTTTAACTGTGCTTGGAGTGTTTGCTTGTGTACCAAAAGCTCCCTGAGGACCATCATTTCTTTGTGTGCCCTGAATTGCTGCCATGGCAGTGCTGACAGCTGTATCTTCAAGAAGGGAAGGGTTTTTTCCAGCCCAGCATTTTTCTCCCTTTCTCAGTGGGTTTATTGCCTGGGTAGGGGAATGTTTCACCAGCGTGCTGCCAAATCCAGTGCAGGTTACTCTTTGCTGGCTGCTGAGTGTGTGGTTTGTATTTCATCTTTGCCCACTCCCATCAGACTGTCTGGGCCTCCCCAGTCCCTGCCAGGGTGTTGGTGGCCACCTGTGGGAATTGGAAGAACAGAAACTCCCACAGACACTCAGAGGTTTGATCTGCAGCCTTGGGAGAAGCTTGGATTGATGTAAAAATACAATACGCAGATATTAAGTAGAAAAATTATAAACTTGTGTTTATACTTTGATTATAAGTAAGAATATACTTACTTATAGCCAAAGTATAAACTTTGTAATTCTTACTTATAAGTAAGAATTTACTTTGGTTATAACTAAGAATATGCCTTAGGTAAGTGAGAAACTGCATTGATAAGATGGTGAAGGGTTTATAGTGTAGGGGTGTGGTTGTGTAGAATAAACAAAGAGTTTACAAGTTAGAATAGAAGCATTTGTGTGCATGTGAGACTGAAACCTACTGGATGAAAGTATCCACGGTGCAGCAAAATTAAGTAAAGGTGATAGGTCAGAAAAGCAAAATAAACCTTGTGGCATCTATCCATTGGGTTAGAAAGTTCTGTATTGCCTTGTAACAGAGAACTTGTGAGCACTCTGAGCTATGGCTGGCTGCTTGCTGCCACAGATCTCACAGCCTCTGATGTTTGTGTGAGCAATAAATCCTTTTTAGCCTGATGATGGTGCCATCCCTTCATTAAAAGCAGTGACAATCACAGCCACCAGCCCTGGTGTCCCTGCCAGGGCCACATCTGCTAAGCAGGGCCACAGCTGCAGCAGTGACAGAGCTCCAGCTGCAGCAGGCAGGGCCTGCTTGGCAGAGCTGTCTGTCCTGCTGTCTGTCTGTCCTGCTGTCTGTCTGCTGGGCTGAGCAGCCACAGCAGGACAGGACATGAGTGCCTTTGGCTCAGGGATTGGCACAGCTGGGGTGGCCCTGCAGCCATGGGTGCTGCTGTGCTTGGACAGCCACACATCCTGCCCCGTGAATCTCAGAATATCCTGAGATGGCAGGGACCCCCAGGATCATCCATTCCCACCCCTGGCCCTGCACAGACCCCCCCAACACTCCCACCCTGTGCCTGAGCACTGTCCAAGCTCTCCTGGAGCTCTGGCAGCCTCAGGGCTGTGCCCATTCCCTGGAGAGCCTGGGCAGTGCCCAGCACCCTCTGGGCATGAACCTTTCCCAAAATCCAGCCTCACCTGCCCTGCCCAGCTCCAGTCATTCCCTGTCCCTGTCCCAGGGAGCAGAGATTGGAGCTGCCCCTTCACTGCCCCTCATGAGGATGTTGGAGACCACAGTGAGGTCCTTCTCAGGCTCCTCCAGGCTGAACAGACCCAGTGCCCCCAGCTGCTTCCTCTCCAGTCCTTTCTCATCCTCGTGGCCTCCTCTGGGAGCTCTCCAATGGCTTCATGTGTTTTCTGTACTGGTGCCCCAAGCTGCACCCAGAGCTCAAGGTGAGGCAGGGTTAGGAAATGCTGTTTTCCTGTTGGTGTTGGCTGGTCAGACACAGGGAAGGGCAGAGCATGGTGCCAGGCATGAAAGGAGTGTTAATCCCACTCTTGACTTCTGAGGGATCAATAATATCTGAACATAAATTCATTTTAAAGAAACACTGTACCCAGACAGTGAGCCAAGTCTGTGCCTCCCTGTGATAGCAGGCTCATATTTACCTAATTCTAGTATTAAGTGACTATAGGTGGCTGCTTTCATTTTACTTATTGTTCAAAATAATTCTTATATTATGGCAAGGATCAATACTAAATGTCAGATATTTTATTGTACTTTCAGTTACAGAAGGTAACACACCTTAGGTTCTGCACATTCTGCATTTTATTCCCTAGATGCCCTGGCATTAATTACATACTTCAGATTGCAAATGACAGAGGATCTGAAGGGCACTGTGCTACATTTTCATTCTCATCATCTCTATCTATTTTCTGAATTTAGACAGGTTACAAACTATTACTGAAGACTTCAGCAGTGTTGAAGCCATTTAAATACAGCAGTAACATATCATGTGTATCAAATAGTTCCTCACTGTTTGGCAAAGGACAAGAAATTTGGAGAGGAGGAAAATCTTGAACCAAAAGCTGTTTGACTGCATCAAGAGTCTGGAGAAATGATTTCTTACACACTTCACTCAGTGCTGACTTTCCTGCTCACTGAAATGTCCTGGTGCCTGTTTCATTGCCACTCCTCTCTCCTGACTGGCTTTGCTTTGCTCTGTTAAAATCTGTTTATTCACTGCTGCTGAGGTTGGAGTGGCCTGGATCATTAGCTACCTGTTCAAGGTTAGCCAACTGTGTTTTTTGTGCTGAAATGGCTTTTTATGAAACACCTTTTAAGATTTTGAAAATACTAGGCATTGTCTTACCTAAAAACCTGAGATTTGAGTGCAGCCATCATCATATTTTTAGTGAGATTGAGATTTTGCTCTCTTTCCTCCTCTCTCTCAGTGTTGTAAAAGCACTCACATTAGTTTTAGTCCATTTCTGCTTTATTAATGGGCAAGAACAACAAATGTCCTGAGTTTATCTGTGAAGTGCTTTACTTTCCAAATGCTTCTGTAATTTGCTGGACGCTAATGTTTAAATGTTTGCATATTGAAAAAAATAAGTATTTGTATATTCAGAAATACCACACTAGTGGTTTTCACTCATCATTCTGGTCAACTTTTTTTCTCTTAAGCACTAAGCCAATTGCAAAGTGTAGCCATGCAATTTTTGTAATAATTTTGACACTGGAAATTAATTGTAGGCTTGATCAAGATACTTGTTCAATGACACAGCCACACAGAGCAGATTTCCCATAGAAGGTTGTGATCAGTGTCAGCCAGTTTCTCTTTATTTGTGCTGGCCATTTTTTTAGATTTTTATTCATGCTATGGCCTCAGGTTTTGGATATTGTCTTCACCAGTCTGGATTTTGAGAATTTGTGTCCTCAAGTTATCAAAGCACAGGGATGTTGGTCTGCCAGCTCAGAGCAGCATCTGGAGCTGCAGGTGCAGCACCAAGAGCATCCCCTGCACCTCCTAAGGTCCAGGAGGATTTTCAGATCATGAAATGATTCCCATGAGCCATTCCAGGACACCAGTTTTAATACAATTACCCTTCTTGACCCTCCTTGTCATGTTTTGCCTTTTAAATTACCTGATTTTCCAGCTTAACATGTAGTAAACACTTCATTAGTCATTTTGGTCATGGTGTATTTGTAGAAGGGGCGGAAGTGGAGGAAACGAGCTCACAGCAGCTAAAGCCAAACCAGGGGTACAGCCCAGATGAAATTCAGGAAAAGATAAATTCTAGGGGAAAGATAATACTATTTTTCTTAGCAGTTTGTCCCTTTATGATGACCTGTGTTGGGAAAGGCAAATCCTGTTATTGCCAGGCACTGAAGGAAACTCTCTGTGCTGATCTCAGGCTGCAGAGGAAGCAGGGCAAAAATGGAATGTGAAAAGGGAGCTTGCATGTGACAGCTTTAAGCTGTAATACAGTGTTTCAGCCCCATTTTAAGGTATTTAATATATATTAACTGTCAGGCTTTTTTAAAAAAGCTTGTTAATGTTTTATTTATAAAGGCAAATAGATGGTTAATGGTGAAACTTCCGTCACCTGCTGTAGGAGAGGAGACAGAACACATCAAATACCAGGTTCTGGATGCAGATTTGTGGGGCTCAGTCCTGTGCCAAGCTATTGTTCAAGCTGGATTGCTTGCACGTAAAGAAACCATTCACTGTTTGAGCCAGTGCCTGGATGGAATTCCTTAGGATGGAATTAGCTGGCCAGAGGGATGGGGCAGTGCCAGTGAACTCTTCATGTCCTCACAGGGCTCAAAGTTCTTCCTGGTGGGTGTCAGGGCTGAAAAGTTTGGGAGATCCATAAAGCCACAGCCTGTGACTGAGCACTGGTGGTTTGGGATTCGTGTGGATCAAGGCACTCACATGAAATATTGGTCCTGTCAGTTCATGGGAGAGGCTTCTGCAGTGTTGGGATGCTGAACTGCAAATAAAGGAGCAAGGGGATAAAAAGGAAGAGAAATAGGGGTATTTCTTCCTCTTTCAAAGCCCTCACAAAGCGTTGCTGGATTTATCCCTGTTGGCAAAGCTGAGTTATTTTTATAATTATTGCACGTGTGCACCTCTCAACTGGGCTTAGCAGAAGTTCACTAGGTAGAAGTAAAGTTGTGCTTGCTAGACAAGCCAAAATCCAAAATACCAGCAGGTCTGAATGCAAAACCAAAATTTTTTAAGAGGAAAATCTGAGAAATAAAGCATCTACTTTTACTTTAGTGTTAGGACTCTTATAGCTATAAATCCAAATTCACTGCCATTACTCATCTCTCTAAGGTGTTGATTTTATAGAAGTGATGCTAGGGAAACAACCCACCCAAAAGTGAATTAAAATCTAAATCTTAAGTTATCACACAAATGTTTGCTATTTATACTGTCCATCTGTCTATGGTGCCTGACAGATAATCAATATACTCTTACTAAAAAAAAATAAATCCTGTTGCTCTGGAGAAACACAGCACTGAGCCCAGCCAGAAGTTCCTGCAATATCTCTGTGCATAGCTGCATTTGCAGAGTGGGCTGAGAAATGAGGGCAGATGAATATTTTCTAATAACTTAATAGTCAAATAGGGGGATTGAAAGCAAGAACAAAACATCTGTGTCCTAAACTCTGTGTTCTTGAGCAAGGCTGCTTGGGGCTGCAAGGAGTGGGCAGTGCTGCCTGCTCTCAGTTGCACTAACACTGATTTATTTGTGTTTTTTGCGTGGGGGAAATGTTTGCATTTTGCTGCTGAGGTTTGGAAGAAATTCAGCTTTTCTTGCTTGGTGATCAGCAAGCTGTTGTGTGGAGCTCAGTTGTTATGGCTCCAGTTTCCCTCCTCGTGGGCCTTGCTGTTGAAATTTGGGACTTTTCAGGGGGCTGGTTTCGGTGGGAGGTTGGTGCTGCCTTTTGGTGGAAAGAATGCCTAAACTCCAGCTTCTGCAGATGACTCATGTATCACAGCTAATCAGAGTCACAGTGCTTCTTCATACATCTGATTATCTATGTTTGTAGCAGGCTTATTTTCATTAGGGAAGCAAACTCTAAAGCTATAATAATCCAGTAAATTATTATGTACAATTGTATAGATGTGAGCTGAATGTTTTACTTGGTATCAAAGAGAAATGGTCACTGGAATGAAACAAATTCTACTTGTATTTGTGCAAGTCCATGAACAACTAAATATGTAAAAGAAAACATTTTTTTCTCATTTATTTTTCAGGTTTTGCAGAATGCTATTTTTTGTCTGTTTTTCAGCTCATTATAAACTTCTGTGGTAGAATCTTCCAGCTGAATCTGGAAGGGTTTTGCAGGTCTTTGAAGTACAAGCCTTTATCTAGTTTGGGATGCGTGGCTCCTCTTAGCAAGTTAATAGAATCTACGTCCTGAGACATTACAGGGTAAAATGTTAAATAAATTCATTATTATTGCTTTAAATCTCAGGACGGAAAAAATGGCCAGTTTGGAAATAAAATTTTTGTTATTGAGTGACTTTTCAGGGTTTTGAGGGTTCAGCCAAAACAAAATTGAAATAGTTATAATGAAAAAACCTGCAGCACACAAGTTCTATTTAGTTCTCCTAGTGAGGCTTTTTTAATCTTTTCAAGGGTGAGTTTGAGAGTTAATTGTTGATTTTGTCAGTTTTATAAGCACACCAATATAATGAATTTTTGTCCTGCTGAAAGAGCAATGAGCAAGTTCAGCTTTGAATTTTCAGGAGTGTGGTTGGTTTGCTTTGGCATTATTTGGTTCAGAGCTAAGGACAGCCCACCCTCAGGACTCTGCTGCTGCTTGTCAGTGCTGTGACAGCAGTGCCTGCATGAGCAGCTGCTTTAAACACATTAATAGTGAATAAAAGTGCTGGGTACATTAAAAATGGACATAAAAGCAGAGGGGGAGGAGGTGCCTTTGATTGGTAATGTGGAATAAGTCCTGTTGATTTTGGTGGTTTGGCTGTAATTGATCCCACATTGTGCAGCAGCAGAACCCATGGAGGCATCCAGAAGTGACCTGTAAGTAGCTGGGTTTGCAGAGGGAGACCTTGTATCCCTGCCATTTGTCACTGGCTGTGCCAGGCATGTCTGGGGGCTCTGCTGCAGGTGTCTCTGGTGTGCAGCCCCTGGCAAACTCATCCCTTGTGCCCCTGGAGCTGCCCCTGCACATCCCATGCCCCCAGCAGGCTGCAGAGGCAAACCATGGGCAGCAGCCTCTGCTTTTATTCTTATCGTACTGGCACACAGAATATGCCCAAAATACCTCGTGCAAAACAAAAAAAAAAGGTGCCTAGAATATTTAATGATTGATTTTACGATTAGAAATTTGCTGGTCATTGTCCTGCCCCACGACAGATTTCAGAGTAGTGACTGAAGCCAGAACGGAAGAGACGACGTCTTTTAAAGTCATTCTGTCAAATCATTTGAATTAGTTTAAAGGGCAGTTCATCCAATTTCAGAAAATACTCCTTGTGTCTTTTCCCACTGCTCCTGGATTTTGAAAAGTTATTGCTGATGTCTCAAGGAAAGGATTCCAAGTGCTGTGAGAGAGCAAGCAGCTCCCTGCACAAACACACAGCGCCGGTTCTGCATGAGAAGCAGCGCTGAACTTCCTAGGAAGAGTATTTTGAGCAGGTCCAGTTGATAAGCACTCCAGAATCAATATTTCATGTTATTCTACTATACAAATATAACACTGATAGCGGCAGCACTACAAGAGGCTGGAAACAAGTCAGTGTCACAGGCAGTTGGCATTCAGGCTGCATGTCCAGCAGGCAGCTCCTGCAGCTCTGGCTGTGCTTTGGGCAGGGCACCGTGTGATGGAGTGGCAGCACCAGCCATGCTCACAGCACCTCTGGGTAAGTCTTCCTCACCTTCTGCCCCCTTTACTGGAGCCACGCTGGGAAATTTCTATAGAAAGGCTGATGCTGAGTTTTTCCTCTTTTTCTTAAACTGAATCGCTGTGTTGAAAGGATTGATTTTAATCCCCTGACATCAAAATTTTGTTACTGGTCTTGAAATAGACTCAACCGCAAATATTTTGCTCAGGGAATTAACTCTGGTTTTGATTCTCCCACAATAAAAACTCTGGGAATGCTCTGTAAGGAAGATCAGTGCTCTTTGGCATTTATATTTTTTAGTTAGAGGATGTAGCAATAGGAAGACAGAATAATGAATTTCCAGGGAGGCAGGGAAGTTAGAGGGATATAACTGGTGCTTATGCCCATTATTGTTGCAGGTTTTTGACATTTAAAGTGGTTTGCAACCCTTCTCTTATCAGAGCTAATGCCAGACAATCAGTCACCCTGGCACAGCAGTTCTGTGCCTCACTGTTAGTAATGCTGCTGATAATTGATGTGCAGCAGCAGAATTTATAAATGAAATTAGCTCCCCAAAGTTTAAGTATGACTGTGATTGAAGCAGTAATGATAGAGTTCATGCAAGTACGTTTGCCATTTATCTGAATGTATCATTACTGACAGTGCTTTTTCCTTAACATTTTGTTATCCTTATTCATGTCATTGTTATAATGTCCTCTCAGATACCTGCAAATTAAACTGACTTGTACTCAATGCTGATCCTTCCTGCCCACCCCTGCACCTCCTTCTCTGGAATTAATTTGTGCAACATTTGATTTTTAAGAACACTGGGAGCATCTATAACATAGAGCAAAGTGCTGTTCAAATAATTGGAGAACAGCTTTGGCTTTCTTGTCAATGAAGGCTTTTCTATGCTTTATTTGTCAGGAGTATCAGCGTTTTAATTCAATATTAGTATTTTTATTCAAAATTCAAAAAGTGGTTTTAGCTACAAATCAAAGTGAATAGACACAGAATTTTTAGCAACCCAGCAATGTTTCAGACTTTGGACTCAAAATCAAGAGAGCCCCACATCACCATGGATTTGATAATATCTTTAGCTAAACCTGGAGACTACTTTTTTTTTATAACTCTTATGAAAAATTACTGAAGGAGACACAATTTTGGTGATGAATCCATGGTAATCTGAAAATTAAGTTATTAAACATAAGTTTAGTCAAATAGATTCTGATTTTTAAAAATCATGTATCTGTTTTCTGTATCTTCAAAACCAGAACTTGATTATCTCACTTTGTGATGATTTTCTCTTGTTCCAGTTACTTGTGCACATAGAGATTTTAAAGGGCCATAGGACAGAAGGTTTTTGGTATTAGTGAATATCAAAGAATTTGTTAGAGAAAGTTTCATCATCTCCATTCTGCACAGTAAAACCCCAGGAATTCTGTGCAAAGAGGTGAGGTTGGTATAGCTCAAATTACCTTGATTTACTTTAAGGACAGATAAGTACAAATGGTTTGCTCTTTTTTTGTTTGGTTGGGTTTATTTGTTATTGTTTGTTTTTTGGGTTTTTTTTGTTTTACTAGACCAATTTCTCTAATAAAATGTATTGAGATCTGAAAAGGAGAAGATTATGTTTGTATGTTTCCCATCACTGGAGTAATTTTTCTGACATTTCAGTAAAGATGGAGGAAAAAAAATCCAGCCATTTAAATCAGACAATATGTATAAATTTGTAGAAATGCTTGTTTTTAGAAATCCATCCAACCCTCACCACTGACTTAATTTTAGTTCTCAGAACTGCTTTGCTTTAATCCCTTTCCAGCCACGAATTAAACTGAAGAAAATATTTTCAGTGCATTTACTGCATGCCAAGGGAATGGCCCACACTTCCTGGCCTGGCTGGTAACTTTTGTGTTTTTACCTCATGAGGAGGTTGAAATGAATGAACACAAATGTGATTTCAGAAGGTTATGCCTGGTTTCAGTAGTGCTCATTTCAGTCTCTGCAGCAGAAGAACTGGAGGGCTTCCAGTTTATTCTCCTTTTTAGTGTAAGAGATGTCATCTTTGAGCATATTCAGCAAATTCAGTATCATAAGGAGACAACAGGATCAAACAGGATCTCTCTTGCTCAAAACATTGTAGAATATCCTATATACATATATGTGCTTCTGCCTTTTTGGTAATGTTTGAATATTGGGACCCAAAGTATGTAAAAATGTTGTAGCTTCTGAGATTTTAGATATTTTCCTATTTAGTATTTTGGGGGGATTTTCACCTGGGTTTCTTGCAGGAAGACAGTAGTGTGGGATTTCCTGGACACCTTTATTTTGAAGTGTTCCCTTTAACAACACATAATTTGTGACATCAGGTTTTGGTTGCTTTATTGAATGCAGCTTATTCTTCTAGTGGTTTATATTTAATTAGTAATGTACTAATTGATACACCAGACAAGTTCAGTGAAGTCAAGGACACAACCTCCCCAAGGTTTCACAGCCATCTAATTTATATGAATTTCCTCTAAGTCATGACAGTGATGCTTTAATCCATTATAACCCACATGGAAATTCAGGGACAGAACACATTTCTTAATTTCTGAGCAGTGAAGTGTAAAACTTTCAAATGCCAGCGTGTGGCATTCACATTCTCTGATAAATCCCTTTGCCCAGGGTTTTTCTCCTGGGAAGCTGAGGAACCTCAGAGAAAAGGAAAACAATTCTTATCTCATTTGCTTCTCCTGT
>JAWWEY010000041.1:3732795-3799784 GCA_035582745.1 Loriotus luctuosus
GATCATTTGTCCTTGGTGCCCAGCTGGAGCAGGAATTGTTTTGTCTCCCTGCTCTGTGCACAGAGCTCACCATCCCAATATGAAACCCAGACCCGCACACTAAAGCAGCACAGAACCTGAAATATATAAAAGCTAAACCTGAGGCATCACTACAGGGACTGAGCTCCTGTGCAATCCTGCATGTCCTGTAGGAGGAGAAACTGCACTGGTCAGGTCCTGCTCTAAGTAAAAAAATCAAACTTTTCAAAAGAATAAGTGCAAAGAGCAAACATCAGCGATGCTCTATGGCTGTCATGAGCTCTTCCTGCAGCAGCCATGAGCTACTGGGCAATGAGAAATAAAGCTCAGGCCTGTTTGTATGTTAGCATTTCTTCTAATCAATAGAAGCATCATGTTTGCACGTGAGTGTTTCACTAATTAATGATTGCATTCCAGGCCTGGGCAGGGCACTGCAGAGGGGAGGCAGGGTGGCAGTTCTGCTTTCATTCATTTTTACCCACACATAACTGAGCAAGCACAGAACAAAACTCCATCCTGTGCTACAGTGAGGCAAAAAAATTGTTTTATCCCAGCTTGCAAGAAAATTATAAAAATGTATACTTTTTCCCATGTACTATTTCTTTTTTGTCACTTTAAAGGCTTCGTCCTAAATATTGGTGTGGATTTTTAAGAACAGTGATGCAGAGGACACTCTTCCATGCCATGGAGTCCAGCCCTGCTCCCTGCAAGGAGTCAAGTGTCACTGATTATTGACATCCTGTTAATCTTTGGAGCTGTCAAGGAGGGAAGGTCCTTTCCCTCCTCAGACTACCTGTTCCAGTGCTAAGAAGTCATTACTGTCTTGAAAAATATTTTTTTGCTAGACAAATATAAATTTCCCATGCTGCAGATGACCTCAGTGTTTCATCTTCTCAGGGAACCTGAAGTAAAAAAGATTTCTCTGCTCCCTGTGCAAGTCTTTTATGACAGAGGCTCTGATTCAGACCTGAGGTTTCTGTCCCAGGCATTTTAATTTCTATATTTTTCTTCAACCTTTCCTAGTTATCATTTAGATTAGAAATCTTTATTTTGCATCTAAGACATTCTTTTAGAACATTTTGCATTTAAATAAAAACATTGCATTCAAATGGTTTACCTTGGAAGACAGATATTGGCCCTGATTTATAATCAGGATTATAAAATTATTGTTGTAAGATGTCAGACATTTGAGGCTGTAGCTCTCACAGCTGACTTGAGATCTCTAAGCTGCCTATTGGGCTTTTTTGCAATAGAGGTTATGAGGTTTTTTATTTTGCCAAAGTCTGCTGGAAAGTTTTATTACTCTCTCAAATTTATTGAAGTGTGGATATGTGTGTGTGATCAACTGTCTCATAAAAAGATAAAAGTTATAAACTTCTGCTGATACATTCAAGACTTGATTAGCTCTGCCTGCTCTTGGTTCACATCCTTTCTCTGGATGAATTTCTCTGAATTATTGCTCTGTACATTTATCCTGTCAGTTTAACCTCACGGGACGAGTGTGGGGAGAGAGGAAGTGCAGGGCAAGGATTCAGAAGGCAAGTGTGGGGTGAAGGAAGGGCTGGGAGGTGATGCTCCAGACTGAGCACTGCAGGGAGGTGAATCCAGCAGCAGCTGAAGGGCTGTCCTTGGATCAGCTCCTTCCTTCCAGCCTGTGTTCCCCCAGGACCCTGAGATATCCCACAGCAGCTGAGAGCAGTGTGTGGGAATCCATAAAGCTAGAGGGTCTTAGGTTGATGAGAAAAATGTCAAGCCTCAGTTACAACAGAATTATGAATATTGCTGATGCATCATGTAATTTGTAAGAAGACGTGAAGAACAGAACAATGGATCTATGTTTTAGTATTTCAGAATAGCTTTCTAAGTTACAAAATAATTCTAAAAGCAAAATTAGACTTATGAATAAAGTTTTATACATTGTCTTCCTATAAATGAACAAACAAGAATTGCTTTAACCCAAGTTACGTGTACTTATGTTGATTAGATAGAATTCAATATTGTTTTGCTCTATGTAATTAGCTGAGTATTTAGTATCCTGTAACAAGTAAGTTTCTTTAGCTTGCTGCCTAGATGCAAACTGTCAAAATCTTCCATAGACAAAACTATGTATTATACAGATTGTAGAAAATAAACAGTTCCCAACGCATCCATCAGTAGTCCCATCCCATTGTGTCTGTATATATCTGCCAACGCACAGTGGGGCAGAACTGAGGGTGAAGCACAGCTGGGATAAAGTGGAAAAAGCCTCTGGAGTTCTGAAATACATCTATGGAAAGCGATGCAAATCTATGCCATGAATTTGTAGTAAACCTTTTTTTCTTGTTGGCAATTAGCAGCTAAATGACTAATATTATGAAATAATGGGGTGTGAGTCACTGGCTGGTGCACAGCTTGACTTTGGCTGGGGTGTAGAACAAGAGAGGTGGAGGTTACAAACTCCAACTAATCATGCACCGAGTGTATGACTCAGGTAGATTATCTTGTGCCTTCTCAGGAGGGAGCTGCCTTGGGCTCTTCTTGTTTCCTTCAGGTTTTAGCACCACTGGAGGAGCTAAGGGCGTTTTGCCCATTAAGATAACAGAAGACAAAGATGGATGAGGGAGCTGAGATTCTTATGGGGAATTATCTTTAGGAATGGCATGCAGGATGTATACATTTATTCCCCCAAAGCTTTGTGTCTGTGAAGCACAAGGACTGTAAAATTCTAACTGGATCCAAGCAGTTTTCTTTTTCAGGCAGTTATTTCACTGAATGTAGGGAGGAGAGTTAGGTTGCTACCAATCCTTTTAAGTTATTTTAACAAATTTCCAAATTTTACCCATGTTTTAAGAAAACTGGAAACATGGAAGAAAAGAGCACTGCAACTTTGACATGTTTCACTTTGGCATTGTAAAAGGAATTGTCCTTTTTTTCCCCCACTGAGAAATTTCCTTTTCATTTTCCTGAATGCTGTAGGAAGTGCCTGGGTCCAACTTGAGTTAGTAACAGATGTTTCATTTGATCTTTCAATCCTGCAGACACGAGGCTGCATTTCTGCTCAAAGAAACAAATTCTGACACGTAATTGGATGTAACAGCACTGACATGTTCTTCTCCTCCATGGCTGCGCTGGGTAGGTTGGGAAGCTGTGGGCTTAAATTACACAAAGGAAGGTTTAGGTTGGGCATTAGAAAGGCTTCCTGATGGTAAGAATACTTAATATTTAATCAGATGAGTTAGGAAGATTATGGGATTTCTATTGCTTGAGGTGTTTAGGAAAGATTTGGGAAGCAATGCCAGAAAAATGCAGCTATTCATGTAAACATGTTCCACAGAATTGATTTATAGCTGACAGAACTTGTTCTCAGAGCTGTGTTGTTCTAGGCTAGAAAATCTTTCTCAAATACCCAATTTAATTCCCATTTAGAGGCAAATCTCTCCTGTTCTTACCAAAAGGTTTTTTTAACCCAAGTTCAGAACCTGACCTCCTGCTGCTGTCTCACTCCATGAGGTGAGGCAGTGAACCAACATCAGAGGTGTTTCCTAGGAACAGGGTTTGGAAAGCACTGGAGTTTGCAGAGTTTCTGATAAAACCCTGGATCCTTTTTTGAGGAACAGTGCAGTGAGGGCTGTGCACCTCTTCAAGCCCTGCTTCCCTCTGGGTGTCTCTTCTGTCACACTGTGCTGGCTGGGGACACAGCTGGAGATGGCCACTGAGTTCTGAGAAAGTCCTTGGTCTGTGTTTGTGGCAGTTCTGGGTAATCCTCTCAATAAGAGACCAGACAGGTAAAATGGAATTGATGTCTTTGAAGATTGGTTCTGTAAAACCTCTTACACCATCTGTAGTACACACCCCAGCTCCCCTTGTTCCTGTGATGTTCCTGTTAGCATTTTAAATACAGACATTTGGAATATATTTTTACTTTGTTAATAGAAAGCAATTTTTTCATCTGAGGACAGTGCAGGCTTTCACATCTATTAATAACATAACATTAAAGGTTTTTTTTAATAACAAGCTGATTACACAGAACACATTAGAATTCAACATCAGTTGAGACTTTTTATTTTCCTATTTGAGATTCTTGTCTTGGGAATTTCAGTTTACCAGCTGAAACTGAAGTTGCTTAAATCAATGTGAGCACTGTGAGGAGGATTAGCATGCTGGACACCCTCTTTTCACCATGTTTTGTGTTTTGGGTTTTTTTTATCTAGTTACTAGAGCCAACAACGTGTTTGGCACAGGATAGAATATTGTGTTACAGAGAACTGATTCAAATCCTGAAGACAGTGCTCCATCAGCTGCTGTGCTTAGACAGAGAAGGAACAGCAGGCAACCAAGTCCCAGAGCCCTCCTCACTCCTTTTGGTACAGCACAAGCCCCTGCTGTAATTTTTTTAATTAATTTTCAACTTCTTCTGGATAAACAAATAGTAAAACATAATATTCTGCTTAGAAATTATATTATTTCGAATGAAACAATGCTACTATTAATCAAGTTCAAAGAAAACTGTGGTTTCAGAATAGTCTGTGACAAATAGCAAACTGATATGGAGGCACTAAATGGCTTTCTGTAATATCTGTATTAAAAGAATAGCTGCCAAGATGGTTATTACTTACAGGCATCTCAAACTTCAACAGGTTGATAAAGAATTTAATATTTTCATATGCTTCAGTGTAAAGCCATCTGTCACAGTGACAGAACAAAGTGTTGGGAACAAGAACAAACGTATGTTCATGGAGGTTCTCCATGAAATGTGAGCAGGGAAGGCACAAGATGCACAGCAGCATCTTGTAACAAGTGGGCAAGGGATTTGAAACAGCACGGCCATCATCTTCAATATTTACAATTACCATTTCTTTTCTAATTTCTTTTTGTGTAGAAGTGCTAAAAAAATAAAAGTCTGTCAATACAGATGGTGAGGGAGACAGATATACCAAGGAAAATAGCATTTGCATCCACCTTTTGTAGTTTTTCATGTTCCTGCTCTCGTTTCCTGCAGTTTTAAGCTTCTGTCTGGGTACATCAGTGTATACATTAGACCTCAGGCAGTGTTTCATACATCTGCTGGGCTTTTTAGTGCAAATTAAACAGCCTCAAACACACACAGGAGCTGAACTTTGCTGGTACCTTCTCCCCATCCCCCATTTGGGGAGGATTTTTATTTGAGGCTGCACAGAATGAATCACACTGCAGTGTTTGAAGCCAGAAGGTGACATAGTGTGACTTTTAACCTGCCATACCCCAAATGTGGGACACAGTGTGGGCTAGTAAGAGATACAAAGGGATTATAGGGGGAAAAATGGGACTGAGACATAAAAAAGTGTTCAAGAAAAGTTACTTTGAATCTTTTGTCAGTGGTATTGCAACGAGAAAGATCGAGTTCTAAAAAATCTATATGGTTGGATTTTTAGTTATAAGGTATAAAGGATATATTTTACAGTCATCCTGTTATTTCCAGGCCTCCATTCTCTCTCCAGGTTTGGGTGGCTAAGAGCAAGGATTGAATTTGATTGTGCCTTAGCAGCACTATGAATTTCCTAGGAAGCGTATTTTTATGTTTTAAAATGACAGCTCCAAAGGAGATGTGTGCTGCAGGGTGAGGGAGCAGGTGATGGCCCAGCTCCCTCCCCATTCAGGTCTGGAGTGCTGTTCTCTGACACAGCTCCATGGGCCAATCACCCACCTTGAACTGGGGCCTTCCCCAGTGGTGTGGGGTGAGCAGCAGGGCTCATTTCACCTCCTGAGGAATATTTTAAGTTTTGCTCTCATAATCCGTTTTTTTCACCAGATTCATAAACATCACACGGATTAATTTTCGTCAGCATTCAGAAATCGAAGCCAGTGAGATGTAGAGCTGGCATTGCACAATGCCCTGGAGATAACAAACCACAGGAGCATCCTGATGTTGGCACTTGTGCCATTTTGTGCTGGCTGGGAACCTGCACATCCTTCCATGTTTTAGGCAGTCTGGAATTTGGGATTGATTGCACTGGGGCATCCTTCAGCTCTGCGGAGTTGTCCCGTGATCGCCTTAAAGGAGCAAAGTGTCTGAGCTTTTATTGGAGTCCTGATAAATATGCAAATTCCCAATTTTCACTCGGCAACACTGACATCGTGTGGCAAAGAGGAAAACCCCAGCCCTGCTTCGGTACCGAGCAGGGAGTAGTTAAAAATAACAACTCCTCAATTTTAACAAAACACTCAAAAAGAAGAGTCTCCAAGACCTTCAGTGTTACCCTCTAAATGAAGACAAAGAACCAGGGAGAGAGAAATGCAGTGCCTTGCTCAGACTGGAGCTTGTTTCATATCTATTTCACTTTGGGTGAGCAGGCACTGGGAACAGCTTTACCTTGGTTTGAATGTTGAAGGGATGAGTTTGATCCTCAAGGCAACAGGTTTCAGTCATCAGGGAATAATGCAGTTCCCCTCTGAGCACTCCTTGTATTTCCTCAGGTTTGGCAACACATCTTTGACAATAAGTCTTGCAATTATGTTCATCTGCAGTGTTTAAAGAAGGATCTGACAGGTAGAATTTGTGGGAGGGGAGATATCCTTCTGCTTTTCTATTAATTTTCATTGCATATTCCCATGTTCTTTTTTCTGAGAACTGAATTTTTTAGTTCTCTCTGCCAGCTGTTGGTATTTCTTTTGAGTCTGATTTTATTTCCTTTAAAAACCAAGCAGCCTTAGTGTTATTTCTCTGGCTTTTGTATAAGGATCTTGGAATTTTTAACCAGTTTGATCTTCTGTCATTACCACGGATGTTCTCTTTGGCCCTCTTCTACAATTTGCATTCTAATTTTCATTCTGACCAAACTCTGTGCAGCTGAACCAGGTGTGTTGTTACTGCAAATTACAGGGAAAGTTCCTGGTAGGGTGTCACATGCCAGTGATTGTAGTGCTCTGCCAAGGGGTCCTGACTTGTTGTAAATAAGGTTTAGAAATCATGAAGATGCTGCTGAGACTTTCTCTTACTGACAAAAGGGAGAAAAAATTGCAGTGTTTTTTGTGCTGGCAGTTTCTTTGTCAAAATTCAGTCTCTTTCCCATTGTATTTCTCCCAGAATATGAATTTTAATAATACATGTGTAGCTCTTTTAATTTTCCATATCTTTATATGCTACTTGCATGGTAAAAAAATTCTGAAGCTCTTTTTTAATATTAATAAATTGGCTTTTCTTACTCAGTAGACTATTCCCCCTTATTTGACTTGTATTTTGATGAACAATGGAAATTGGTGATATGATTGTATGCTAACACTGCCCAGCATCAAATGCTGGGAAAATTATTGTCTAATGAATTCTACCATGCCATTAATTAAGATTGATATTAGCAAAATGAGCTTAGGGATTTGTTACATTTCCTGATACTGATTCTCTAGAAGTTACAGAACTACAAGGAGAATTCTGGATATAGTGTTTCCTCTAATAGAAAAAAACTATAGAAACAATAAAATATGAGAGACATGCACACTTTTAACAGATGATATCAATAATCTGGGTGGGATTTGCTTCTCTTTGTGGAAGTTCACAGTGTCCTGAGAGCAAGGGTTGAGGCAAGGCAGCTCAGTAATTAGTGTGGGTTCCTCCTGTCCACATCTCTGTGCACTCTCTCTCAAACCCTTTCCAAGTCCTGCAGCATCTTTGCAGCCAGTCCTGTTTGCTGTTGTACCCTCTGCTGTTTGCTCTTTCTGTGCAAACACCCAGCATCTCCTTCATTGGATTTCATGTCAGCACTATTTTCCAGCTGTCAAAAACATATTGCTTTCTTGAGAGATGAAATTTCCCTCCTAGAAAAGCCTGGTTTTTTGGCAGGTAGCTTGTCCTGTGCTGCAGTTTCTGTGTTGGTAATGAACCTTGTCCACAGGCCCCCAGATTGCAGGGGAGATCCTGCTGGGGATGCTTTTCCCCCATTAATTATGGCTGTAGCTGCTGGTTTGTGGCTCTTAGCAGAGCTGATGTGCTCTCATTTGTTTGAGGATGTCTCTCAGGGAGGATCAGGCAGAGGATGGGCCAGTTCAGGTGCAGTTTCCCAGGCTGAGATGGAGCAGCCGCAGCAGCTTGGGCGTGGACAGGAGGAAAAACTGAGGTACCTGCTGGGAAAAGGGGAGAGGGAAGGCCAGAACAAATAACTGCAGTGCTCTGGGGGTGGCAGGGGGGATGTGTGTGCTCACAAGTGCATCCTCACACACCTGCACAAACACAAATACCTCTGTTCTTTAAAAACCTGCCTCCTCACACATCTGCACAAACACAAATACCTCTGTTCTTTAAAAACCTGCCTGTTGCTGCAGCTCCCCTTTCTGTCTAATCCACACTGAAGGAAGGTTGGGAATCACAGCTCTCCAAGGGCAGGGTTGAGGATAAGCACCTTAGAAACTGAGAGGAACTTAAAAGGATAGGGCTCTGCCATAAATTGAGATTCCTTGCCCTTCTGTTCCCTCTTTCTTTGGAGTCTTGCTGATGGCACTGAATTTCAAATGGAAGAAGAGAAATGAGTTGAAAATTTCCCCCCTCCCTAAAGGAGTAAATGCCAAGTGCAGAGCCACTGATTAAAAACATATCTCTGAGGAGCCTACCAGGAGCTAATCCTTAGGATATATTTAACTGTCTAATCCCTTTCTCTGGGAAGTGCATCAAGAGGTAAAACTTTCTTCTCTTCTCCATGGGTTACCTAGTTCTTCACAGAGCCATTCCTGCACTTAGCCCAACTTAGCCCTTTCTTTTGTCTGTCTTTGACAGCTGATGAACAGTTAGGCTTCATTAAGAACACCATTGCTGTGCTTAAAAATTACTTATTGCCAAGAAAAAGCCACAAATTTCAAAGTTTATTTACTGTGGGGGCTCTAGTTAAATAGTTCCTCTCTCTACTTGCACCTCTCTGCACATAGCAAGAGCCCTCCTGGCTGGAAGGGATAATAGAGGGATTATTTTCTCCCCTTAAGCAAAATGATGAGTTCCTGAAGTAATTGGCTGCAGTGCAAATTATAACTGCTCCTTTTGTCATGACAGGACTATAATCATTTTGTGTCACTGGTCACCCCTCTGACAGCTCTCTGTTCTCAGTGCTACCAAGTGGAAGTAAGAGGAGAAGAAAAAGAGAAGCATCTTTGTTCTTTAGCTGGTGGCAAGGCTTTTGGTGTTTACATGTTGTATTCTCCACTGTGTGCAGAAAATAAGTTGGTGATTATTGGAATTATTTTTACAGCACAGAATAATTTGCTGTTGAGTGAAAAAAAGGAAAGCTACTTGAAATATTAAAAAGCATTTCTTGTAGCCTAGGTTTTCTAATGTGCAGCTTCTGGGAGATGTTTTAGTGTCGCTTCAAGTCTGCATTATGTATCTGCATAACTAATGTGGCAAAGAAGAAAATAGAAAGGAGAGTTGTTTTAAGTGAGGAAGTTAGGCAGCTAAACATTGATGGAATTGTACTCTGAGACCTTGGGGAGGGGGCAAGGGAGAAGGGCACTGGGATATAATAGATACAGGTAAAGAACTATTTTGGTGCAGTTGTTGGTGTTTTCCATCAGCATCTCCCACGTGGACCATGATTCCAGTACACACTCTTGTAATCTCCTGCAGTGCCAATGATTCAGCTTGAAAATCAATAGGGCATGAGGTGTTTCAAGTTCTCATTATTGTAATGTGTCAACATCACTTTAGTGACCCCAGAGCCCTATGCTGGCTGATTTGTTCTCTGATTTATTGTGCAATCTTGTAGGCAAACTATAATTTCACTTGTAACCAGAAACTCTGCTTTTATGGTTTGTGTCCCAGTCTCCAGCCATTAGGATGCTCAGAGATAATCAATACTTGTGTTTGCTGCTGAAGGTTGAATGAAGTTGTCAAGCAGCTAAATTACAAAGAATACAAACAAAAGAATGTTGTTATGGCTGAGCAGGCCAGGAAATGTTTTTATTTAAATTTTCATTCCCTATCAACTCACAAATGCTTTTACTGCTAAGCATTGTCATAATTTATATTCCTCTCTATGCCTACCAGTTTCAGATCTTGAATTTAGTGGTTGTGGTGATTTACTCTATCACTTTGTCTTTAGGTTATCTGTGTTCCTTTTTGATCCTGTTATCTCCTCTGTATCTCTCCAAATCTAATAACATCATGAACAGGAAACAAATTATTTTAATTGTTCCAACTCAGCTTATTGTGGCTTTAATACATCAGGGGCAAAGCAGCACTGTTCATTCTGCAGTGCTTCTCTTCCAGTAATGCCAATTTTGATGTTTGTTTACATGATCAAAGTGCTGCAAGTGATACCAGAGGAGTCTGCATCAGTTTATCCTGGGCAGTATCACACCAGTTAATGTATTTGGAATATCTTCCATAAAACTGAGGTGGCTTTGCACAGTCCAGAGCTCTTTGGACTTGTATCCCTCACATACCCGACTGCATTGGAGGAGGCAACATCTGTATTTTTGATTTTTTTTGAAAAGCTGATGACTAGACAGTGTTTTTCCAGTGTACATAATAGATTTAATATTTTCCTTCTTCAGAAGGACTTGTTTCAGTGGAGCTTTCACCTTAACCATTGAGAGCTCACAGCTCACCTGATGAGAAAACTTCCAGCAACATGTGAAGGTAGGGGAGCCTTAGGTGAAATAGATCAGAAGTTATGCAGTTTTTAAAAACTATACAAAGCAATAAGATCCATATTAGTCACCAAATCTAATACAAATAGGAGAATATTCAGAACTGAAAATGAAATGGGAAAAAACCCTAATGTCTCAGATTCAAGATCAGAGATATTCTAATTTTTGTCATTTAATAGGAATTTTATAGTTAGATTATGGAATGTTTGTTATATTATTTGGGGAATTAGAGAGTTAAAATTATCAATGTTTTGTTTTCTCTCCTCTTTTTTCTTAAGCCCTCCTTTGAATTATAGTCTCTGAAACTCATTTTTTCTTCAGCTGTGTCCCTGTAATCTGGGGGCACACCACTAAAATGGGGAACACTTTTTAACAACTCCCATGTAAAACCATTAAAATGTAAATATCACTATTGTCCAGTAGCCTTTTAATATCCAGTCCCTCCAAGGAAAGCTTGGTGTCATTAATGAAGAAGTGCATGTACAAATTTCCCTCTGCATTTGTCAGATGCTGAAAACCAGGAATGTTTGGCTGCTGTAGGAAATGGTGCACAGGTTTCAGGTGCTCCTCCAAGTGGGTATTAGCAGCCCTGGCTCACTGTGGATAGAGGGTTTTTAATAGGAAAATGCCCCATAATCATTTACTAAGCTGATCTATTTAAAGGCCTTTATGAGAAATTGAAATAATTGTCATGGGGTTGCTATGGCTTTAAAAAGTTAACATCTCTGGCCTTATATATCACAAAAAAAGATGTGGGTCTTTTCTGCAAGACAGTTTGACCTATATAACAGAATAATCTGGCATAATGCAGAGCAGGGAGACGAGGGGGAAGATGGAGCAAACCTTTCAAGTGTTGCACAGGCCATGAAAATCTGGGGAGCTGCAGGAAGGTAGATAACCTGTGCAAATTAATTTGTCTCCTGTACATGCCATGATGTAAAATTCAATTTCTGTTGCCAGTGTCCCACATTCTGGAGGCCAGTTTCAGACAAGTTTCTTGTCTGAGCCTCCCCTGTATCCCTTGAAGTGCTTATTTAAAAACAAAATGCCATAAATACAGGGAAAACTTGCAAGGAAGTTCTATTCATTATTTCTTGGAAGGCTTCCTCATCCTCAGTATAATTTTTGAAGTTTGCAGAAAAACCATTTGTAGTTTGAACTTTTTTCCCCCTTTTGCTAAACACCCATTGCACCATCACCCAGAGATTTCTAATGTGCAAAATATCCAAGATTTGGGTCTTTTAGCTTGCTCTGGGTGCTTTGGGGAATCAGAGACATCTGTTGCATTATAACCCCTGTGTAACAAAATGAGATGATTTTTCCCATCACTATTTGCCATTTCAGCTGTATGCACACTGCTGTTATACTTGGTATCCTGTTAACCATTTCTGGTGCAAGAAACATGATTATTTCATATTCCATCACAAAGCAGACCTCGTCTTGGTTTGAGTCATACATTTAAATAAAAGGTACAGCATGGTCCAGCAAAATTCTGGCCATTTTCTTTAATATATTTCCTTTGATCTGGAAGGGGGGTAATCTCACTGGGATGAGATTGAGTTGTAGATATTTCCACTGGGTTTTGAAGGCAGGTTTCAGATCAGAAAACTTGTGCTGGGATCTCCTCACACTCTGCTGTCATTAGGTGTGGAAAATGGAGACTCCTGTTGGGCCCAGGGGTGTTGTCATTGCTGCCACTGAGCTCTCCAAGCACGCTGTTAAGGAGCATTGTAGGAGGGGGAAAAAAAGCACTTTTTACTGTTTGTTTTGGGGTTTTTTTAAGCTTTGAGAGTCGCTGTAATTCCAGCTGGATTTATTGTTTTTGCTGTGCATTATTGAATTCCTGCTGGCGCTGCCACTGCAGGGAGCTGCAGCAATACCTGCATCCTGCTTTTTGGGGGGCTGTGAGGCTCAGTGCTCTCAAAGCACTTTGCAAAAGTGCCTTCTTAAAAGGATATTGTGTGCTTGTGTGTAAAGCACTGCTGCTCCTGCTGAAACCTGGACAAACCAGAAACCTCCGTGGCTGGAGAAAATCACTGAGTGCTGCATCAGCTGCTGGAGTGCTGCTTTACCAAATCAAAGATCCTGTGCTCAAACCTGAGAAAAGAGAACTCCCACGGTGAGAGACAGCTTGCTACAGTGGCATTCAGCTCAAGGTCACACACAGCCCCAGCCACGGCAGGGAAAAAAGCCAAATGAAGCATTTTTAGCAGTGCAAATATGTTGAGAAATATCAGTAAGGGTGTGAAGATGCTGGAAAGGGAAACAGTAAAGCCCGTGTAGCAGAGCAGTTGTGTGGGCAAAGTTACAGGGATGGGCATGGGGGGATGAAGTCACTTCACACTTTGGGTATCACTAAAATACTTTCCTTATGTGATCCTGCTTTGTGTGTGGCTTTGTGGCATCTCACTCTAGTGGTTGCAGCTCTTACCCAAACAGATTATATATATATATATATATATATATAAATTGCTGTGAAATAAATGGGAAGGTCATTCCCTGTCACAGCACTGATTTGATGATGGGAGGGGTTTGCTTTTTCCTTGGGACAAGCAATATTTGGAATTTTGGACAAATTTTACATATATGCTTCTTAAATAAGGCTCAAATACCTTATATATGTACCAATTATATTAGTTCTCTATTTGCTCTTTAATGGTACACTTAATGCAATTTCAAATTGTAAATGGTGTTTCCTTTGCCTATTACTGAGGAAATTTTTGCATCTACAAAAAACAAATGGATCGAGATAATTTTTCATTCTCATTGGATACCAAAGCCTGAAAGAAATATTGATGGTTTTAACTTTACTATAATTTAAATGTATTTTATAGTCTTCTGTGATATTAAGAAGTAAATATCATTGATCTGTTTTCAGCACAAGGTGATGTTGATCAGAGCATGGTAGAATTGCTACTTTTTATTGTATACAATATTGGTAAATCAGTAATTAAACTAATTGGAACTGTTGGTTCATTTTAGGGAGTTCTGAGTTAAACCATTCTGTCTTGTAAGGGATGGATGGAGATGCCCAGATAATACCCCAGGCCCAGTGTGAGCTCTGCAGAAAGCAGAATTTCCCTTAGGAGGGTGCTTCCTGTGGAGAATTGATCCTTGGGTACTGCTTGTTGGGATGGTTTTTCTGCCCATTCTTGAGCTCCCAAACTCTCCAGTTTAGAGCATGCTGAAGTAAATTAACAAGGTGATGTTCAGGTGGGTGCTGCTCTCCTCTCTGTGCTATTACCATTCATGCTGAAATTGTGCTTTGTGGACATAACTGCTCACTGAAATGGGATCTGGAAGCATTACAAAGTTCAGCAGTGAGCCATATGTTTTGGGGTGGGAATTGAAATTTTCCTTTTTGATGGATTTCCTTGAAACTGGGATCCCACTGGCATCCAGATTTTCCTGGGAAGGATTTTCCAGGGTGCTGCAGGGAGGGCTGGTGCTCAGGTTGGGCACTCAGAGAGCTGAGGAGGAGGAGGAGGGCAGTAGCCTGGAGGGCTGTGTCTGTCCCAGGAGAGAGGGAGAGCCTGGCAATGCTGCAGGAACACACTGAGCAGGGCTGGGGCTTCTCTTGACCATCCCACATACTCACAGCAGGTACTAACCTAAACTTGGGTTTCACATTTGGAACGTTTTGCCATAACAAAATGTCCTTCTCTTCCATCCTTGCTGGCCAGAGATCTACAGCAGAGCCAGAGCTGTCTCTGAGATGAAACACAGACATTTTAATTTCTCCTTGTTAGATACCAATTCTTGTTTGCCTGTTGTTGCTTCCTTTAGTCACATTGTGTGCCTTCTTATTGACTGAGCTCTGAATTAACTGTTCCTACTCCTGCATTTCTTCATTTTCCCTCATGCACTTGACATCAGCTCCCTTTATCTGTTCCCCTCAATGTTCCTGTCACCTCCTGGAGTTAATAGAATTAAATTCTAATACTAACATTCAATTTGCAATTTTGGAGACTGGAAACATCACCTGCTCTGCATGATGGAGTGGTTCCTGTGGTAAAGTTTGAATGTGGTATATTTTAAAGAGAATTCACAGGTTTGAAATCTCCTGCAGTTGAGAAGTGCTTTCCATCCCCAGGAGTGCTGCTGTTGTAAGGGTTTCACTCTGGGATGTCCATATTCTCTTTTTTCCACAGCACTTACACATCTCAGGGTGCAAGAAACTGGACAAGACAATTTTAAAAGAAAGCCTTGGAAAACAAATACAGTGAGTGACATGGTTCCACAGCTGTGGCACTTGTGAGAGTGTTGAACAAACACATCAGCCCCTTGCAGGAAATATCCTGGCAGACCTGAGGTGCTCACTGGAAACGAGGAGAGGATTCAGAGGCACAATCTGGCTCAAACAAGAAGCAATGCAGCTATGGGGGAAGGAGTCTGTGTTTTACATCCTTTCCTCTCTGGCACCAGGGATGGGGGGAGTTGTCTCTTCTCTCAAAATTCCCAGGCAATTATATTTTGAAAGAAATTGAACATAATGTGCAGGTGCTTAAATATTTGACACGGCACTTCCCATTCTGCCTCAGCAGGTACTTATTGTTCTTTTGGCACTGCTCTGATGAGCATGTGATGCCTCCAAAGTACTCTGATAAGCAGGAATCCTGGCTGTAAAACATTCCTGGTGTTGGGGTATCATTTCTGAGTCACTGGTTTGATGCACAGAAACATATGGCTGGTTACAGGGGTGGACTGAAGAGATACAAATGACAGTGTGACACTTTGGCCAGGACTGCCATCACAGAAAAGAGGAAGGCAAAAGCTGATATATATTTTAATTACAGTATTTGCAATGATAATATTAATCACTGTTGGAAAAGCAGTTTATTTCAGGAGGTGCATGCATTAACAGCTCTGGTATTAGATGTAAAAACACATGGATCTGGAACCAGTCATGTCCCAGCTAAACATTTGTGCTTTCCTTTTCCAGACCTACAAAGCTTCCCATTCCAGTACTTATATGACAGATTAATGGAGCAGATTAAATGCAGGAATAAATAATTAGCAACATTTACCATAAGCCTGAAGTATTTGGATGGTCACTAGAAATGAAACTGAGATGTTCTGGATTGTTTTGTCACTTCAAGGCTTGATTAGGAGCTCTGAGTGTCTTTCAAAGTTGTATGTTTAGTTTCTGATGGAAGCTTGGGGAGGGATATAGAGGTTACTGGGTAAGTGAGCATTATCCAAGGGATCAGAATCCTGGAGTTATACTGAAAATTCAGAGTTCTTTCCCAATGTGGATGACTTACCCATGGACCATTCCCATTAAACAGCACCATTATGACTCATTATATTAATATATAACCTCTTTTTGAGTATATTAATATATAAACTCTTTTCCCAGGTAATTTCTAATCTAGGTGCTCCAGCCTTTCAGGGTTGAACAAGCATTGACACTGTAAGATGTTGCTTCCACCTATTCCAAATCCTTCCTGAAAAGTCTGGAAAGGTGTTTTGCAACTTTGAACACCTTTCTGTTATTTTGCAGACAGCTAAGAGGAAAACCAGGAAAAATCTCTTTGAGGAAAGAAGAAGAGTGATGTGGTTTTGGTGTTGTTTTGGTTTTTGTTTGGTTTGTTTTTTTCTCTAAACAAATTCTAAACAAGAATTTCACATTTCATGAAGGTGAATTATATAGTAAAGATGAATTATGCAGCACAGAGGTCTGTAATTAACTTCATTGCTTTATCTGTTTTTGATCTAGCAGGTCTTCAGGAGGAAACATTATTTAATTTATATTCATATTATCTCTTTCTCCCCTTAAAAAAAAGGAAAAAAGAAAGACCTATTTTCTCAGTCTTTAGAAATGTGAAGACAATGTTATTGTGCTGCTCTGTTCTACCCTGTTTCTTTCAATTCCTATTTAATAAGACACAGGACATCTCTCATAAATTCTCTACCATCAGTGTAATGTTGCTTTGATGATACGTTGCATGTTAAGTTGGGATTGGCATGAAAGGATAGTGAGGGCTCAGGAGAGATTTTTTTTTAATTTTTTCTATTTTTCCCATAAATGTTCTGCATCTCTTGCTGTGAAAATTTATGGAGAGCTCTTGGTATGTAGTTTGAACATGGCATGTTCTGCCCTCTGGGCCTTCTGCAGCTGCTGCCCTCTGCTCCTCACCTGGAATTAGCTCTCAGTGCCCTCCCTACACCAAAGAACTCTTTATTTTGGCAGCCCCCTCTGGAGGAGCACGAGTGAACCTCAACAAAAGATCCATTTCTGGAGCAGAGCAGGCCTGGACAGTTGTCCTGACCCTTTTCCTCTGCTGTTGCACTAAGGGGGAGACTTTCCCCACGGGATCCCTCCTGGAGCTGGCAGAGGTTTGGAAGATCATTTCCAACCTCTGACATGTGAAGTTGCTCTCTCTTTATTTCCCTGCAGGTATTTATGCAGGGAATACACTGGAATTCTGGTGGCTGTCTACCTGAAAAACAATGTATTTGCTCTTAGTTAGTGCTTTTCTTTCCGTGGATTAATGATGATCTCAACTGCAAGAATTACCCTGGGCATGAAATGTAATTTAGACACATCAAACCTAAATTAGTAGCAATACCAAATTCCATGGATTTTAAAGTTTTTAAATATATATATAAATTAATACTTAAATACATATGTAACCTATATTTTGTATAGGATCCTATATTGTATAATGCATTTATTACCCCCTGAAAACTCATTCAAAGTTGTATTGTTCATCTCTAGCATAACTCTTGCTTTGTCTTCTTGCCCATCTTGTTATTTCTGTGCTTTTCATCCCTTTTCTTCATGGTCTATACTCCTTCCACATGAGCAAATTTCATCCCTTTTTCTTCCTTTTTATATGGTAGTTCTTTCTTCAAGTTGCTATCTTCTTGCAGTGTAGTACAGCATAATCAAACCACCAAACTTTGTCCTTTTTGAAGCAGGGGTGTTTGAACATTTGAAAACCCACAAAAGAAAGGCAGATCAGCGGTTCTGGCATTCTTCAAAATTGCTCTTTCATTTGAGAGAAATAGAGAAGCTCTGGGTGGGCAAACTGAAAGTTGTGGTGTGTGTTTAATGAGGCTGTGGAGGGAGGCAGGAGATGGATTGGCAATGGTTCAATGTGGTGAATGCAGATGTGTCCACTTAAAGGAGAAAAATGTGCTTGAAGAATAATCTTATATTTGATAATCAGGCCACAGTTGGAATGTATCCAGGGCTTCTCAGGAAGCTCAGAGGTCTGGGATCTGCTCCTTGGAGATGAAGTTCAGGACACTTCCAGATGAAGTTCACACTTGGCCAGGTGAGTTGCATAAACCTGAGTGTAGCTGCAGCTCTCCTCATAGAGAGCAGCAGGCACAACTTCCCAAGGATATTTCCTGGGAGTCACAGAGAGAAACCTCAGAGAAAGAGAAAACAATTCTTATCTCTATTCTCTGTTCCTGCTGTTTTTGCACATGTGGAGTGTGTTAGGAAGATTGTTTACCTGATGGGATTTGGTAATTGGATTCTGCTGAAGATTGTTTTGATTCCTTGGCCAGTTGTGCCAAAGCTGTGTCCTGACTATCAGGCAGAGAGTCACTAGTTTTCTTTAGTATGTAATTTAGTATAGTATATATGTATATAGTATATACACTATATGTATATATAGTGTGTATATATATATATATGCTGTACAGTATAGTATCTCTTTAATATAGTATAGTATAATGCTATATAGTATCGTTTAATAGAAAAATTGTTCAGAATTCTGAATCAATGGAGTCAGATGCCAGTCATTTCCTTCGTTGGGGGTGCCCTGTTCTACTATACCTGCTGAAGTCTGGGATTCAGACTCGTGTCCTGCAGCTCCCTGACTGCTCCGGGCACGGTGCTGTGGGATCTGCTGCTCTTTTTCCTGCTGGGATCCAGGGATGTTATCAGAGTCACCTGGCAGCATCCCTGGTGCTAAAAACAAGTACAGGTTCCCAGTGCTAAAGTGATTTCAGCATTTATTATAATAAAAGAAAGGCCCAAAGCCAGGAGGCCCGGGCTGAGCAGGAGCGTTCCTGTCGGGGATGGAGCAGCGCCGGCGCTGGGGCTTCAGCAGAGATGGATCCGATGGAGCAGCACCATTCAGTGGGTCAGAAACCCCCTTTTTATCTTGTTTTTTGTCTCTTTGGATTGATTTCTGTTGGGATCCTTCATTTGCATGAAGGTTTAAGGCCCTTGATTGGCCCATGACAGTTCTGTCCAGGCTGGCTGGTTTTGCTGGGGGGTGCTGCACTTTACTGGGGTGTGTTATGCTACCTTGAGTACCTTATTTCTTACAACTGCCATTTCAACCCTTTTTACAATATAATAACCAAACTAACAGTGTAGGAGGATAGAATATAAGAAAATAAAAATAGTGTAGAAAGTAATTTTAGCCCTAAAGAGTTGCTGCTGGGCCAATTATCAAAGATTAGGAACAGGTCTGACTTTAGCAGGCCACAGCTGTGAGCAATGAGAAGAAGATGCTATAGAAGAGTGGGGTGGCTGGGTGAGAAGGGAACTGGGGTCAGCTGGCTGCTTTGTGAAGAGGAGAGAGTCAGTGCTCTGAGGAGCTGCCCGTGAGAAACACCAAGGTATGGAACTGTTGTGATAAGGAGACAGCAGCGTGGAACCCCTGTGATACACTGACAACATAACAGTACATGCCTAATGATCTCTCAACTATTTTACAACAGTTTCTAACCTATTTTTAACACCTGGCACGGCTGGCAGGAGATGCTGACCCCAAATCCAAACCCATGTGTGGCACCCTGGCTCTGCAGCATGGTTAACTGGGCTGTGTTGGGATTCACTAAAGATCAGTAGTGAATGTATTCATCAGTTCCACACTGCAGCTTTTGCTTAAGTCTGGCTCCTTTTCGAGGCTCTTTAGCATGTGTAATGGGGTTGTTTTTCCTGGGAAAGCTCTCCCTATCCCGTGTAATGGGCTGCATTCCTCATTCTAATTGTGCAGCCCATGTGCTCCCGGCAGCAGTGGAGAATTGCTTTCTGCACAAGACATTCCTGCCTCGGGGAGCCACCCCTGCCTTTCTTCACTAGGAATCATTACCAGGAGTACTTTGGGGGATTTATAATGCCTGCAGCACCTCCCAACACAAACTTTATGGCTCTTAATAGCTGTTACCTTTCCTTACAAAGTGCGTCTCTCCCCAGACACGCTTCTGCCCTGGGGCAATTAGTTAACAAAGTAGTCATTAGCTATTGATAATGATCAATTTGTCAGGGATTATTGCACAATAATGCCATATTCTCTATTAATTAGATAGGCCCATGTTAATTGTAGGTTCTCTTAAAAGCACTTTCTTGGATGATCAAGAGGGCTTGCCATAAGACAAACTGAGCTACGCAAAAGTAGAGTAAATTATATGAGGAATTGAGATATATATTTATTGTAATGATACTTTTAGTAATGTTCACGATTTGACAGGTTTATAATTTTCAGATGTAGCTGCTCGTATGGGAAAGAACTGAATCCAGTCACAGCTTTTCCAGAAAGCAGGGTTTTTACTGGTCCTGTCTGGTACCCTTTCCTAGAATAAGGGAAAGAAACAGCATGCACACACAGACATGAAACTGTATATACCTCAAAACTGCCCATATTTGGGACAAGAAGACTTCAGTGTGCATGTTCATGAAAAATCTCTTTCTGGTTTTTTTCTTTTGGCCAGTTTATGATGCATCACATAATGGATGCAAAATCTCTTCAGAGACATGTGTATAGTTGTTGATGATTAAGAACTGAAATTGTTATATCCCTATAATTTTTTGTTTATTATAAAACTCCGTTTCTGTTTCTCATCTATTGCTTAGTTTCAAGTGTCCAATACAAATTTCTGTCTATTGAAGATGTGATTCTTCAGTAACTCAGCATGTGGCACTCTCATCATATCCTGTTGGAATATTATCATGGAAATCATGACCTTAGAAAAATACTAAATGAATAAAACCTCAAGAAAATCACTGCACCGTGGTTAGGTGAGGAGGGCTGGGATTCCATGTGCCCACAGGAAATTCTTCTTGGGCTCTGTTCAGTTTTAGCATTAATATGTCAAAATCTGCAGAGTTTTAGGCTGTTTCCAGCAGTGTTTGCCATCAAGTGAAGTATAGGGTTGAGTGGATATTTTATTATAAGTGTGAGAAATTATTTCAATGTAACATTGCAGTTGAGTTTGCCACTTGATGAACTTAAGCAGGAACTCTTGCAGGCCATTGCAGAGTGGAATTGATGGTTACAGCAGCAAAGAGAAGGTGTGAAAAAGCTGTCACATTAACACTTTAACAGGATAAAGTGCCCCCCACTGAGGGAGGGGATCCCGGCATGTTTTAATGCCATGTGGGGAAGCCAGTGAGGATGAGAAGCCTGAGCAGCAGGTGACTTCTCCTGGGCAGGTGGCCCTGGGACAGCAGGGCTGGGCTGGGACTCTCTCCATCCTTGTTGAGTTCTTTCAATCCTCCTGGAGAGGGGGACAGGGAGGGGTGAACATGGACACAGCTCTGACATCTGCCTGCACCGTGGTGGTAAGGCAAACCCAAAATTCATCCTCATCTCAAAGCTGGAACTTCAGTTCCACAGATCCTGCCATTTACTCCTGCATTTAATGCTGCTGTTTCTAAATTTCAGGCCAGAAAGTGAGGAAAAAAAAGGGGGGGTTGTATTGAGTTGCTGTGGAGAAAACCTTAAGGTGCTGTGAGGTTTAAGTATAAAACATGGATTCTTTATAGCTCCCTGTCTTTGTCAGAATGTTTTCCATTGTGTTTGTGTCTTGTCAATGCCTGATGTATTGATTTCCTGCCAGTGTGAACTGGATTCCCAGCGAGCCTTTTTGTCCTTGTCTTCAGCACCCTTTGGTAAAGTCACTCAGGATTGCTTGTTTAGTTTGGTTTTACAAACTATAAAATAGTATTTTATGTGTGACTTCCTCAGTATAAATGTAGCAGTTTTCCCCTCTTTTTTCACTCTGATTACTAAGGTTTTAAAGTGGCAATTTTAGGAAAAAAGGCTATGTAAACACAAGGTGAACTGATATACCAGAGAATTGTAAAGATTGGTTTCCTCTGGTGCTTTGTTCCACAGTGTTGGCTCATGAACTTATTTCAAGGCACAGATTGGAAAAAGTCATGTAGTGCTCACCTGCTGTACAATTAAAGGTAATTTCTTTTTATGCATGAGCAGTAGCAGGTTATGTGTATTGGTCAAGAAAAAACAGTTAAAGAATAGAGTATAATAGTTTGATTACATGCTTGTTTTAAATAATTATTGTTTTAGTGCATTTAAGAAATGCAGATGGTAATAATAATAATAGTAATAAAAATAATTACAATTTTTATTATTATTATTATCCCTTTTGTGACTTGAAATGCTTGTGTCAATACTTTTGCTGGTTAAATGATTGTGGAAACTTGCTCATGTTTGCAGATCATTGTTAGTTGGCTTGGTGTAATTAAGAGCAGATTTCAGGTCATGATCTAGTAGAGGTTTTTGTGTTGATTCCTTTGCTGTATTTCAGCATAGATCTATTACACAATCTTGTCTGTACTGTGAGCTGCCTTACCCTGTCAGTGTGACACCTCTGACACCTGGCTGTGCCTAAATCCACTGCTGCTACCTCTGGCCTCACTTCCAGCTGGCTCTCAGTGAACTCTGAGCTTGGATCCATCATCACTCTGCTCTGCTTTTCTGGAGACAACAGGGCTGTGGAATCTCTGTGTGTTCACTGCTGTGTTTTGGAATTTTGGTGGATGATGCCCCTGATCCTCACTCAGCCCTCAGGTGTGCCATGTGATTTGTCACAGAGCATGTGGCTGGTGCCAGAGGTGGCTCTGCAGCAGCTTGGCCTTTCCTTAGGAGCCTTCCTGCCCCTTTTGCATCTGTGGTGCAGAACAGCTGATGGTAATCACTATAAACATGAATTATGAACCAATAGACAAGGGTATAATCAAAGCAGAGATGAATTAGGGCAGCAATCCAACATCCAGACCCTTAAACTAGCTAATAAATCTCTGCCTTTGATTAATATGAGGGAAATATAATAGGGAAAACTTCATTTGTCCAGGTCTGTGCTCAGAAAGTGTTAAAATGCAATAGCTGGACAAAGAAATGAGGCAAACATAACTCTGCACTGAGTTAATGCTTCAGCAAAATGTTTGAGTAACATATGTCTCAACCTGGCTAGAGTCCCAAAGCAGGAGTAAAGGACTTTAATGAGATGATTGATGGGTGTTTCAGTAGAGAGCTGTGAGTGCACAGTGACTGCAAGGTCACAAGAGCTGTCTGGAGAGGGGACAGGGAACGCGGGGAGGAGGGACAGGGAAGGCCACCTGCCCCAGGGGCAGCAGCAGCAGCCCTGGCTCACCAGGGTTGTTACTACCAGGAAGGTTTAAGAGCTTTGTGCTTGGCTGTCTCACAAAAAATTATGCAAAATATCCAGCTGCTTCCTGCAGTGCTCAGGAACTATAAAACTTTGGGGTTTTTGCTAGTAAACAACAGAAAATGATTTGTTCTGAAGCAGTAAAAACCTGACGCTGGTGATCGGTGACTGGTGCTGACACTAAACTTCCCAAGGCACTTTGTGATAATTAGAAGTATCTACAGTGTTAAGCGTTTCTGTTGGGTGATTCTTGGCTAAGAGGGTGCCAGTTTTCCTGTGAGAGGGGTCACATATATGTGTGACTGCACATTTCAGTCTAGACATCTCTGCCACATCTTCTGAGGTACTGATATGAGAGAATGAGCATGGCCAAATCCTGGTTGGGTTCTCCTTAAGTGCCTGTGAACTAGAATTTTGTCTGTTATTCTCTAATAATTGGGTTCCATTATTATCATCATCATCATCATCTATTTTTGCAGCTGTGGTGGGGTAGCTTTCTTGCTCTCACATAAGCAGAGGATGTTCTTTCAATAAACTATTGCAAGATTATTTTGAATATTGCTTTCTATTTCCAGTAAGGTATTGACAGCAAAGCTTTTCTTCATGTGCTATTTAAACTTTTATATCCCAACATTTCTGTGCCCATCAAGTCCTCTCTAGACATTGCTGCAGTTTTGTTCTCTGACAGCCCTGGTGGCACTACTTGCCACCAAGCAGAAAATACTGTGCTTTTCAAAATATTTTCTGTCTGCATCCTGTGGCAGATCATTGAGTATTGGCTGTTAAGGAAGAAGGGAAATGATCTGAGGTGAATTTACAGAATCTAGGTTAAATATTGATTATAATGTCCCAGTTTCAATTGTGTGCCAGATTTGAACATTATGCTGTGTAGTCATTTCAGATAAATTAATGCTGATTCTGTTTCACATCTGATTATTAGTTTCTCCTGAGATGATATTTGATTAATTTTTTTTATCTTCTATAGTTTCTTGTATTTCTGCCTTTGTTTTAAGATTTTTCTCTCTTTTTTTTAAATGGCTATTGGCAAGAAAAAGGTGAAAATGTCACTTTGCTTAGAGAAGATGTAGTTCTGAATAAGTTTTGGGTAATGTGAAATATTTTGATGTTCATGGCAGTATAGTACCTTAGCAAGTAGAATTAGGAAATTGGAAATGTTGCTTGCTGGGTCAAAAATTGTATTTCAAACACACCTGGATGCAAAAGCAATGTATTTTCCACAATGATCATCATTGTGTTCTCAAGAGAAGGCTGAGGAGCCAGGCTCCCATTCAGCAGGGATTGTCTGGCTCCGGCACTGCCAGGGCAGGCTGTGCCTGTTCCACAACATCCCTTTGCAGCAGTCTCAGCAGCCTGCAGAAATAATAAAGCTGTGCCAAAGAAAAGCACCCCTGCCCTGGCAAACATGACATCAATCCCACAGTCATTGTCTGTGTGTCAAGTGTAATGCATTGGGTTAGGATAACCTGAACCAATACTTTTATTTTAATGAGACAGGCGGGTAGAAATTTCCCAGAAAGGTATTTAAGGTTATAAGTGTGCTTGGAGTGGCTGTGGTGTTGAATATTTGTAGTGTACTGTATCACAATTAGGTAAAGCAACAATAACCTGAGTAACTGGGGCTGTGGTGAAGGGGAGAGGTGAAAAGAGGCAGAGGAGCTGTGTGAGGTTATGAAGTGTTTGTGTGCTGAACAAGAAGTGCAAATGTGAATCCAGAAAGCTGCTGAGGGCACAGGTAGCTGTAGAAGACTTTAACCCTGTGGTTCCCCAAACAAGTGGAAGGACAGCACTGGTCAAGTGAAATGAATCTTTCTGCTGTCCATAACAAGAGCTCATGGAGCACAGAGCCTCCAGCTTTGTAGAAGAGTTTCAATGTATTTGAATATTTGTATTTCTGTTTCAATGTATTTGATATACTAGTGACAGTAAAGGTGTATCATAATCAGTGGGTGATGTCCTAATGGAATTAATTGCAGATACATTTGTGAGCAACTGTCAAACAGTCTGTTAAAATCAGCTTTGCTTTAGAAGAGCTTTGCACCAGTCAATGCAGTGTTTTGGAAAGAACCAATATGTTTGGAATAGTGGAACTGTAAAAGAAAAAGTAGTTTGAGTGCACTGAACAAAAGAATTTTTTTCCCAACATCTTGGTGTTGATCTTTCTGTCTTTGCTGTAGTAAACAGCATTGACTTGGCCTTTTAGCTCATTATCTTGTTATTAGGAAAAATACTTCATATACAGATTAAATTTTACCCCAAACAAAACTGACATTGAAACCTGGTATAAAGATGAATCACACAAACAACAGCGTTTACTTAAAAATTGGGAATATTTTTTATTCTAATTCTAATGGAAAGTACAACAAATTCAGGTGCATTGTGCTGCAGAGAGTTTGGTGTGGGGAATCTGCACTGAAAGCATGATGAGTCCTCCCACTTTAACAGTCATTAAATAAAAGACAAGATGGTGGAACCAAAGGAAGGCACTGAGGTGACAGTGACCTGCTTTGCTAAATCAGAATAACTGCTTTAGGATCTGACACTGCAGGAGCTAACCTTGAAAGTGCTGAAAACCTCAAATTTGTGACATTAGCAGAGTAGAAATTAAAAAGCTAGGAATCACTGTTAGAACAGGCTTATGCATTATTTCATCATGATAAATTAAACAGTGTCTCCAGCAATCTGCATGTGAAACCCTGGGCACTAATAAACAGCAGCCACTGCCACAAATTTGAGCTCTGCTTGCAAAATGCCCAGAGGAGGAAGATAACTCAGGGTCAAAGTGTGTGGTGCTGAGACTTCTGGCTTTGTTATTTTTTCCCATTAGTTTTGGGCAGGACCTTTTCAGATGCACTCGCTGATAACTGATGCATTCATGACAGCATCATTTTCCCTTTTATTGATTTTCATTGCCTAAATTGCCAGTTAAGACATGATTTTACATGTCTCTATTCAGAACAATATTGGGCCTAAAGTAAGCTGCAGGTTGTGAGATGATGCAGTTTCATTGATGGAAAGGAACCATGGTCAATGAACACAAAATGGAGCTTTCATCTGGATCTCTAACCTCCACCTAAAACTATGAAAACTGATTTTTCTTTTTAGGGTTTCAGATACCTCACTTGCTGTGTTTATGTTGGCTGAAGGTGTGCTGGAGGAAAGGGGAAAATACAACTTTTGGCTTTATAAGTATCTTACTCTACATCTTTTTATCTCTTCTATGTGGTACATAGTAGTGAAAATCTAAACATCAACAAAAAGCAAACAAACAGCACCGACCTCCCCGAATTAGAACCAGTGGCAGAGTGGAGATTTCTCTGGTGAAGCTGCCTTGTTGTCTGTACCTGCAAGATGCACTTTCCTGAGAGAGTTTTGGACCAGGGGAGGAGGAAATTAATCATGTTTGCCTCATTGTTTCCTTCCTGGACAAACAGAAATGAAGATCCCCCAGATGGGGCACCCAACATTTTGAAGCTCTGATAGAGACAGACCTGAGCCATGAGCAGGATGTGGCACCCAAGGATGAGCCTGGGCAGGGCTGCAGCAGTGATCATTAATGAGAATCATTATTAATTACATAATCATCATTAATGAATGTGCAAAGACTGCACCCATGCTGGTTGTAGTGAGGTGACTGAAATCCATCCCACAGTTTAGGATTTCCTGCTGTTATTTGACTGGATTGTCTTCTCCTTGGATAATAGTGTGGGGAGGATGGGGATTGACTGAATGTGGCAGAAAATTAATTTTTGTAGCTCACGAAGGGGTGAATATCTCTAATTCTGAATGGAAGAAGTGATTGTGTTGTTTGTTAGGAATACTTTTGGAATTCTGTCTGGCACAGCAGAGTTTTCATAGGTGACTGTAGCAATAGCTGTTGGGCTAATGGGTAGTCATTATGAGGAGGAATTAAGTTGTTCTTTGCAGTAAAATTATCCAAGGGGAAATTGCAGTACCAAAGCTGTTGCTTGGAGTTATTTGCCTTTCCACTGATTGGGTTTCATTACGTTCTTTCATGATGCTGAACTTGAAATTTCTTTACTGACTTGTTTGCACTAATAGCCAGCTCTGCTGCTGATGTTGTGTTACATTCTTCTGGGGACATGACCCCTGACTCTTTTGAAAGTTATTTTATCTCATTTTTCCACAAACTTTTAAAAATGTCTCTTAAGCCATTTTATATATATTTCAACATATTTATATATTTTGAAATATATAAATATTTTATTATAATTTATATATTTTTATCAAAATACTGCATGGTACTGAAGCAATTTTGTTTGAGTCCTGTTTTCATCCCTCTGCTCTCCCTGCACAGCCTACATGGTACATTCCAGTCACATCAACTCTAATATTCTCTCTGCTTCCTTTCCCTCCTTGAATCTGTCCTCCCCTTATTTGTTTCATCTGTTATTTATGTTCCATCCTATTGTATATTTCACTTTGCAACAAAATTATCATTTTGTCTGAAGGCTTTATGATGATGTCTGCAATGCATTCCCTGTAGAAATTCTTCAGTATTGGATTCTTCACTTTGCTTTTACCTTTTAGGCAGACAATAATAATCAAAACTCCATCTGGGAAAGTTGGGAATAAACTCCTGATGGATCTGACCCCTAATGGATACCAGTGAAGTACATCTGTGCTTTATGCCATCCATCCTTCCTGGGTGCTGAGGAGCAGAGAACACATGGATCTCTTGGTAGTTACAGCATTTCTCTGAGGAAGTGAATGTTCAGGCCGCTCCGGGGGCATCACAGAAGACAAATGACAATTCAAATCCTTTGAAACTCTTTTCCAGGGTCGTATCCAGTGTTGGGCACAGCCCAGCAGTTATTCCAGATGTTCTTAGGCCAGAGGTGCTTGCTGATGCCTTTGGAATGCAGCAGGGCTGTAAAAGGGGCTGTGTTCATGATGACACTCTCAAATTGGGTTGTATGATAATATTCCCTTCAGAAACACAAACTGCTGGAGAGAACTGTTCTCCTTCAGAGGAAGCAAGGGGTGGTGTGTTTTGAGCTGCAGAGAAATCATTGTCCTTGAGGGGCTCTCACTGCTCCTGACCTTGTGGTTTGTTTGAAAGTGATACTCAGAGCACCAGGCTGGCAAATGAATTGTGTGGTGAAATTATAGAAGAGAGGATGTGAAAAGAAACTTAGCATGGACACTGGATTGGTGATTAGTTTACCTCATCAAGGTGTTTATATTTGGTGGGATAAGTGCCAGTTGCTTTGAGCTCTGTAGTGATTCAGTGGTGTTTTAGACCAGTATGTGGAACAACTGAAAACTGAGCCGTGTTAGGTCATACATAAAAATATGTTGGGTCATGGATTTGCTTCTATCCACACAGCATTTGTTTAAAAAGATTTACAACCACTGCTTAGAATGTGTAGCTACCAAAAGGGGAGCTGCTTCTGCTGCAGGAAATGTAAAATCCTGCAACAGGGAGTACAGCAAAGCCCAGGGGTCAGCGCTGTGACCCGGGGGATCCTGGCTGGGCGGGGAGCAGGGGGAGGCCAGGGGCTCCCCTGGGCATCACCAGAACCTCCCAGATCAACATGGGGAGGTTCAGGTTGAAGGTTGACCCTACTGGAGCAGGGTGTGTAGCCCTCAGGGTGATTCCTCCCACCTCAGCCACAAACATTAATTCCCCAGGGCAGCTGCATAATCGAAGGTGCTGTGGCACTCCAGCCTGGCTGGCTGCACAGACAGCCAATGCTGTCCTTCCTTCCAGATCATCCACTCCTGAAGGGCTGTTCTTTTTCTTTTCCTTTTTCTTTTTTCCTTTTTTTGGTAACTTGTTTAACAGGTTTTCTATTCCTTCTCAGCTGTTCCAACGTATTTAAGGAGAATCAAATCCCTTCAGTCAATTTTAATTCCATATTGTATTTAGAATAAGTACTATAAGATTCAATTGTCTTCAGTGACAATATTTGTTTTGTTAGACCTTCAAGTAATTTTTGTGGTTTTTTTTCTTTCTCCTCTTTTTTTTTTTTTGTAGTAGTTGGCTTTAGGAAACATCATTGTACTATTTAGAGAATGACCTTCAGTACTGATAACATTTTGTTGTAGTGCACTTTTTTTTTGTGCACTGTTTAAATAATGAATTGTAAATCAACACAGTTAAATGAGATATGACTGCACAGATTTCTGTATAAATTGGGAAACTTCACCACCTGCTCTGCAAGGACAACCTTTACCAATTGTGGATATTTTTCTGTTTCAGAAAACCTTTCCAGAGGAATTCCAAATCTCTCACGTCCCAGATCATTAAGCTATGTGAGCAAATAGTCCTTGTACTGCAGAGTGGTTGAGTAGCAGAAGAATTTTTTTTTTTGTGCTAACTTTTTCTAAGCCACTACTTTGAAAATGTTTGGAGGAAAAAAATACAGGGGAAATTCTAGGCAGAACAATTTGTGGTTCAAAACACCTAGAAAACAGTTTAAAAAAAAAGTACTGTTCTTTTTTGTGGCCATAGCGTGTCAATTTTATATGTAATTCATACATTATTAATATTAAATAACTTTAGATAGGTATTAAGTTTGAAAAGCAGTTTAATTTTTTTTCTTAAGAAGTATGAGAACATTTTTATTTTAATTTAGATTTGGCTAAAATTATCTGTCATATGCAGATGATTATGCAATATCTGCCAGCATCCTACCCTAAGACAGTTTTACCAGATGGTCAAGCGTGTTTCATGTGGCACTTGTTTAAATGCAACTATATCTAATTTTCCCTGTAATTATTAACATCATCGTGCATCTAAGGACTTGGTCTGCATTGAATTAACTACTTCTAGACTATTTCTGCCACATTTTGTAGTGAAAAGATGATATTTCAACTCTTATACTTGTCAGGACGAGTATTTTGCTTTAATATCTAAGAGATTTATATTGTCATGTTGAAATTTATAGTAGGAATAACAAATATTTTATCCAGTGCTGATTATGCTGTTTATAAAGAAAAAAAGGCTTGTTATTTAATTTGTGTCTCCAAACAAAATGAGACTGTGGCACTGAGATTTACTAAACTGATTCTGAGTATTGAAGCAGCAATTGGAGGTACATGTGACAAATACAAAGTCTCTTAAAGATGCATTTGCTTGAATAAACCCTAAATTAGGGATGCAGGCAGGCTTGCATTCACATCAGTGATGGAAGATGATAATAAAACAAGATCTTCACTGGGGGATGGACAATTCCACTGTTTTATAACAATTATTATTCCACATGTACAGTGGGTACTGTACTGTTCCCCCCAGTCCTTTGCTCTTTAAAATTTTACTTGCTGCACCAAAATCCTTTAGAATATTCTGGGGTTTGAGCTGATTCTTCTGCTGTGCCCTTCCACAGACATCCTGGTTAAAGGTTAAACTATGATCTCTGCAGTAAAAACTAGTTTAGCATATAGATAAACCCCAGTGCCATGGGTAGTTAAAACCCCGTCCAATGGGTAGATTAAACCTTGTACCATGGGTAGTTAAACCCCAGTGCCATGGGTAGTTAAATCAGCCATGGGGTGCCCAACATGCAATTTGTCTTTTAAAGTTTATTTCTGAGCTCCAGGCTGCAATTTTGCCATGGGTACCATAGTTGGCAGTTTCTCATTTTTTATTGGGCATAAAAAGTAATAATATGGACTGTTATTAGCTACTAGAATAAAGCACTGTTAGCACTCAGTTTTTATGTTAAATCCAAGTACTGCATTGATTTTGCAGTAGGAAGACATGCAAGTCAGAAATGCAGTAGACAGTGAGCCATCAACAAAGCATTGGCTCAGGGTGTGAAAGAGAATTGCAGAGTTCCAGTCAGAAATAACAGAAGGAAGGAAACAAAAGAAGATAGTAGAAAAAGAAAGCAAGGATAAATATAAGTAAAATAATATTGAAAGCACATTCAGTCACTGAGAGGATTTTACTGCATTCACTGTTTGCCATGGGGCATCATGCTGTGTATTTTCAGGATTGTTGAGAGCAGGAGCTGGATGTCTTGGCCTGTATTTTTAGGATGCTTCCAAGAAAAGCAGTAAATACACCCCTGGCTCTGCCTGTACCTCTAGTTAATGGCCATAATCGACAGCAGTTCCAGGCTGACACCCTGCTGTGCACAAAAGGAGCTGACCCTTTAACCATCAACACTAAAGCACAAAGCTCATGTAGCAGCAAGGGGAGGAAAGTTTAAATTGTCAGTGAGATGAAGGGCAGCCCAACCTGTCCATGTAGCACTGGGTCAGGCAGGATGAAATTCAACATCACTTGCAGTGAGCTGTGCCTCAGAATCTATTGTTTAGTAGCACTAAATTTATATTAAAACACAAAATTGAAGTGACAGAAAAATAACTGAATAAATAAAATAATAATTTCCAGCATGGTTCTTGTGGACAACAGGACTTGTGAAAGGTGTTTTAGTTGTGTAATTTATTCCTGGATAATTGTGATTGACGCCCATAGGGTAAAAAATGCTTTGGGGACAGCTCTGACTCTTGGCTAAGCACAATATTTGGATGCCCAGGTTTAAACGTAGATATTTGTGATTCTATTTATTACTTTAAAAGAAAAAGTAATGCTGTCATGATCTATTAGTTATAGACTATTTTATATGAGGGTGAGACTGTCCAGAGATCCTGACTCCCAGGACACAGGTGAGGAGGCAGAGTTTTCATGGGTTCCCCCTGGTGAACTACTCTCAGCTTGCTTTTGTAGGATTCCATCTTGCCTTGGAGACACAAATTTTGTCCAGTAAAACCCTTGTTATCAAAGGCATTTTTGAAGCTGAAGGATAGGTTTCTCTTTTACTCAGGCACTGTGTTCTTGTGTGCTTGGCATCTGGCTTGCATTTTTTATTTTTGAAATACATTGCAGCACACAATTGTACAGCCTGTTGCACATTTAATAAACCCCTTTATTTTACAGGGTTTCCCCAAATTTTCTGTAATTTTGCAGGTTTTTTTTCATGACCATAACTTTCTACATTTATATCTAAACAAAAACACTAGGATGGGGTATCAGCAAATCCTGGAAGGACTGTAATGTATCAGGATGGATCCAGGAGTTTTGCATCCACCTGGGGGTGAGTTAGGATGCTGTGTGGGCAGCAATAATCTGAGCAATGGGTGCACTCTGGCAAGAGGTGGGTGTCAGTTTGGGAATGCTGCTCCCCAGTGGCTCACAGTTGCTTTTATTTTCTTAATAAAGCTGCATATTTAATTAAATTAAATCCTTTTAGGTTGCAGGTATTTCAAAAGAAATAGGCTGTACTCTGCTACAGATGCTGGTCATAAAATACTGATGGGAAGTGGTAATAATGATGAAATACTCCATCCTCTCTTTGTTGGTTTTTCTAATTATTTTAGGAATTTAGAACTGATTTTTGGTTGGAACTTTTAACCATCCCATCTCCAGCACTAGGAGTTGGTGAGGTGGTGAGCTGGCAGGATGCAGGGGTAAAGATAAACTGTGGTTTTCAGTATGACACAAACAAGCACTAAGGATGCTTTTTTTTCAATAGATCCCCTTGCTGGTGGTCGTGGCTGTCTGCAATAAAGGACATGGAGATGCTGGTGATTACACCAGGGCTGTTCCTGCACTGCTGAGCAGGAAAGGGACAGCACTGAGTGTTGGAACCAGGCTGTTCCTGGCCTAGAGAAATGACTGGAATTCTCCCAGCAGCTCCCACTCCAGAAAATGTAGAACCAAAAGTTCCTGCTGAACTAGGAGAGGCTGAAGGAAACTCAGGTTTTTTTTTTTTTAGTGGATTGCCAGGCACCTCTTTGCCTGCGTAGGAGAGATGGTCATTAATGTCAGATAACCATTACTGAGATCATGTATTAAAGAGAAAATAATGAGCTGGTTTTCAATAATTCAAATCTTTCTCTTTTCCAACCATTGCTTTTCTTCCACCTTTTGTGTACACAGGCTTTCCTTCTTTAACCCATCTGATCTTTTACTTGGAAGAAGTGTAATAAATGTAGGTGTTCATCCTTTCTTCTAACAGACAATTGTGTGAGGCTCAAAGCTCTGCACTGATTCCAAGGAATTGGTGTCATTTGTTGTGGACACACTCCTCTGTAAATCTGTTGCCTCTCTTGCTTTTTGTAGTATGTTACCCATTTTTATTTTTCCTTCCTTCTCCCCACTCAACCCTCTGGGTTTGTTTTTTTTCCCCTCTGTTTTCTTCCCTTTTCTTTTTGACTTTTCTTCCTTCTCCCCTCTCCCTTTTTGCTTTCCAGCTTCAGTTATTTCTGAACATGTTGTTATGGATCCCTTTCATTCTCATGTCAGCGTTTCAACCCTCATCAAAGATCCCATCAGCTAAAACCAGGTTCTGTACTCACACACAAACCCCCACCCAAACTCTCTGATGTTGGTATGAAGGGCTCAGACACATTTTTCCTTCTGGGAAGAAGGAGAGAAGTGGGAAGGGGAGGAGGAGGTTGCTGCTAGAGAGTCTCCTAATTTCATCCATTTTAAAACTGATCTTTTGTCTGCATTGCCACTGCCACCCAGCTTCTGGGCTCTCTCAGCCAATTCTTGTTTTCTCTCAATGCTTGGCTGTCTACCTGACAGAGTTTCCTGCTCTGTCAGGAAACAGAGTTAAATAGCTTACTCCCTAAAGAAACAGGCATTGCAGTGGAATTTATTTTTCCTCCCCTTTTTTTTTGCTTCTATTGCAGCTTCCATGCCATTGCTTCATCCTTAAGTGGTGCTTTATGTCAGATGAGGGACAGATATTTTTCTGAAAAATGGAACCCCCCCCTTAGTCATGAAAAAGTCCTGGGCTCATTACTCTGTGGAAGGAAAGCTCAACAAAAGCTGGGATGAGAAAGAGCTGCTCGATGGCAGAAACAAAACATAACTTCCAGTGTATTTGTCTTGGAGTTAAAGTAATGTATGCCCTCTGTTGAGCAGGTAACTTATCGATTACAGCACAGCCAGGGCACTCTCAAATCCCTACCAGGCTTCCCCTCTAATGGATATTAATGTCTCCAGCTTTTCTCATGTTGCTTTGGAGAAATATTAAGAGTTACAGCCAGTATAAAAAGAACTGCTCAACAGTTCTGGTATCTTCTGACTTTAAGAGCCACTTAATCAACTTTGTAGTTGTCTAAGGATACTGATTAATTTGCATTCTGTTATGTAATTTAAAGATAAAATGATTCATGTTTCATCTATTTAAAAAAAAAATCTGCAGAGGCTTCCTTCTACTGTCTGAAGAGAGATTACATAAAGAAATGTGCTACTGAGTGCATTTATCAACTAGAAAAAGGCTCCCCTTTTATCTGAGTAGCTTTTCTAAGTGTCTCTGTTTCCTTTTCCCGCTGTGTTTTATATAAATTCGTGAACATCAGGAATATAATTTCTGACATATCACTGGGGAGAGATCTGGAGGGATGAGCACTGTTGCCCTTGCACATCAGTGGAAGGCTGGGGATGTCGAGCCTTTACCAAGGCAGCTGTTCCCAAAATGTTCAATCATTGTTAAATAAGCTAACAAATAGGAATTGTTGAAAACAGAGCAGGTATCTCATCTCTGCATTGTTCAGTTTGATTTCTCTTGTGTATCTGCTGTAGGGTAGTTTTTCAGTTACTACAGAGTGATAAATATTGATTAATGTACGAATTTCCTACAAACATATACATGTAAGTACATATATATTAAGAGGTCATATCATAAATAGATGTAAAAGAAACCTGTTGCAGTACATTTCAGCTTCTTATATTACCAAAGTTAAATGAAAAAGGTTAAATGTTCTCTGAATCTGAGTATCTGTTGTTAAAAATGAAAAGGATTTAGTTACTCAGGGTTTTATATTAATGTTTAATAGACAATCTTTCACCTGAATACAATTTTACACTCAGGACAGAGCTCTGTCTCAGTTTGCATTACTTCTGCTGGTAGACTTAGGTGATGAAGAAGATTTTTTGGATAAAACCCTCTGGTTTGCTCACAAATAGTGCTTTAGTTTGGTAGTTTGGGGTTTTTTTAACATTATTTTTTGGCCCCCGGAGTTCCAACCTCCTCCCTGTCCTCTTTTACTTCTTTTTTCACTTCTTCCCTGCCTACTTGTGCTCCCCCAGAAAACTTCTGTGTGCCAGGTCTTGGCACAGCCCGTGTCTCTGCGGAGGTTCTCGGGGAGTTTTGTTTCCCAGCTTCTGAACAATGATCAAAGCTGTCACATCAGTCAGTTCTATTTCATCCATGTGAAATTTCTTCCTAACTCTCACAATTCTTTTATCTCTGTTTCAACTACCAGCAGCTCCAAAAGTCAGATTCACTCTATGAATATGCATAAAATTTGTGTTTGGCTGCTCCCTTCTAGCAGGGCTGCTCTCCATCCACGTTTCAAGCCCTGCAGAAGTTTGGAAGTCAGGGGAAGTTTTTAGTTATTCTGCCCAGAGGCTGAGGGGTCCTGCATCCCTCTGCAGTACAGGGATGTTTGTGGCTGGCTGAAGAGTTTTCTTTACTTCTGCTATTCTTGAAACTGCTCCTCAGGGATTTCCTCCCCTCAGTGCCTCCACGGCACCACAGAGTCAGGGCATTCTTCAAGTTGTGTGTCTCTGTGATTTCTCTTCATCTCTGCTTTGGTTATAAGGTTATGTTTCTAAACCTTGTTTAGCTATCTGGTTCTTTTAAAACCATTTTAATGTCATTCTCACCACCACACAGAATAAGTCCAGTTTTAGTATTTCTCAATTAGATTATTTTTGGCTGGTTTTTTGAATTCTACTGGAATGGAGGTTTAATTGGGTTGATACGGTGCCAAAATTTATGTTATTTTTCAGCATCTTGTTTTTATTTATAAAATAAGAAGTTGTAACTTCAAGCAATTTGGTTTCATAGTATTGAAAGCTAATCAGCTCTGTTGTGTGTTGAGTGTGCATGGAAAGAAGAATTTCATTATTTGATGTTTTGTCTGCAACAGTAAAGCCAGAGGCCAAATATTTGGAAGAAAAGCTTTCTAAAACGAGATTACTTTATTCACTCACAGATATGATGCAGGGGTTTGATTAGAGTCAAACCTCAGAATCATGGAATCACAGGATGGTGTGGGTTGGAAGGAACCTTTAGGGTCTTGTTCCATACCCTGCCATGGCAGGGACACCTCCCACTGTCCCAGGCTGCTCCAAGCCCTGTCCAGCCTGGCCTTGGGCACTTCCAGGGATCCAGGGGCAGCCACAGCTGCTCTGGGCACCCTGTGCCAGGAACTCAGCACCCTCACAGGGGACAATTCCTGATTGCCAGTATCCCATCCCTCCCTGCCCTCTGGCCGTGTGAAACCTTTCCCTGTGTCCTGTCACACCATGCCCTTGTCAGAGCCTCTCCAGCTCTCTCACAGGTACTGAGAAGATGCTTTAAGCTCTCCCCACAGCTTTGTCATAATTTGGAAGTTGTGGTTCTGCCAGAGCCAGGCCTGTGTGTGTGACACCACATGTGGGGGCTGGAATGTCTGGAGCAGAAGGGGAAGGGCAGTGAGGGCTTGCCTAGGCTGGCTCAGTAACACGCTGTGTGCTGCACCTATGGATAAAAATTGCAATTCTTTCCCATTAACGCCCTGTCCGTTGTCATTGCAGGACACCTTGAGCTTTCTCACATAGTGCGTTGAGGTTTGGTGAGTGACACTGCTTTTCTCAGAATATTGCTCCCATCCTTGCCTGCTCGATGCAATCCACAAGCTGTGGGTGTCAGTCTGGAGGAAAGGAAAAAAAAAAAGTGTCTGAGCAGCAACATTTGTCTCCTTGATGTTTAAAAAAAGGCACTCGAGGTAGTGGCTCTGGGTTCAGTTCTCACTTTTATCCTGCACTTAAACTTCTGATTAAGGTCATGCAGGACACCTTGTCATCTTTGCACCACTTAGCTTGACTTTTATCTGATGCTGAAGAACTCGCTAAGTTGTCTTTGAAGAATAATGTTCTGGGGAAAATGGATCTAAATGGATATATTGGGTAAAATAAATTCACCTGCAGGCCTGTGGAAAAGCACTGTAAATCTTGCCATGACCCTGTTCACTAAGGAGGTTTGTTGATAGCATTATATTAAATCAGGAGCAGCAGAGGAAGCTACAGAGATATTCAGCAGTAACTGAAGAGGGAGAATTGCACGGCTTGTGGGATTACAGAATATGGAATTTTGTACTTCCAGGTCATTACTTTGAATTCAAATACACTCCTGGCAGTAATAAAAATCTGTTACCAGATGACAGCTCTCCAGTTTCATGTATGAAATGAGCTGAGGTTTTCTCTCCACCTGGTAATGGGCAGATGCCTGCTACAGAAAGTGTCACAGCTGACACTATCAGCTACTCCTATTGACATCTCAGGGGGTGGGCAGCAGATAAATATCTCATTGCACACTCACCTCTTTGACCTTAGATTAGATTCTTCTCTGGTGTTCAGCAGGGAGCTGTGTGCAGGGAAAAGTTTAAGGGATAATATATCTCCCTCCTTTATAAAGCATTGTTGAACAATGAACAGGAGGTAAAAATTGAGGGCAATTTGCAAATTATTGCTCATAAATTGAAGACTAGGTGTTATTCCTTATTTCATGTGGCACCAAGCAGGGTTTCAACAAGGGAGGCATGTGGAAGGAGGTGTAATTAATAAGTATTTTGGCATAGGCTAGCATTACTCTTTCTCCCTTATTCTCTGGGGCTTACCATTGTTGACACCACTGAATAAGAAAGCTAATTTATTCTGGATGTGTGGGTGTTACAGAATGTAGCTGCTTTTGAAGGGAAGATGTGGTGTATTTAACATGTCTGATTTAAAGACAGTCGTCCTTTGGTGCCTGCAGAAGAGAATTCTGTGACAAGTCCTTGTGAGTGCTGTGTGACTCACCAAGTGGGAAGTCCTACAGGAGCTCCCAAAAGTGGCTTTTCTCTCCCAGAACCATATCATGTCTCTCGTGCCTTCTCTGGGGGTTGTTTTGCTCTCAGTGTGAGGAGTTTCATCTGAAACTCTTGTTACCACAGGAATAAATGCAGAAAGCAGCCACCTGATGATCCCTGAGGTAGAGGCCACTGTGAGAATCCTCATCTGTCTCTGGATAACTGTGATTGCTGATAACCCAACTACCATGGGAAAGGAAGATGTGGATTTACACAAGATCCCATGCACATGGGGCTGTGTCACAGACATATTTTATGAAAAATCCTTTTGCCAGGATCTTTTTACCTAAGAAGCTGGGAAGCTTCAGCTTCTCCATGTTTTGCTGCTTTGGAATGTGATTTGGAGAATTGTTTACCCAGCATGTGAGTTGTTTTTACTTGTTGACCAATGACAGCCACCTGTGTTAAGCCTGTGAGCAGCCAGAAGATTTTATTATTCATTCTTTTCTATACCTTGCTAGCCTTCTGATGAAATCCTTTCTTCCATTCTTTAGTATAGTTTTATTATAGTATTTTCTTTTAATGTGATATATATCATGAAATAATAAATCAGCCTTCTGAACCATGGAGTCAAGGTTATCATCTCTTCCCTCATCCTGGGACCCCTGTGAACACCAGCACAGGGATGTGCAGGCAGAGGAGGAGGAGCAGGAGCAGCTCCTGGTGCTGACAGGAGGGCTGCAGGCACAAACATCCCTGTGCCAACCCATGGGGCAGCATCTGCACCTGCAGCCCTCCAGCAGCTCTTGGCTTGCTTGGGGGTGCTCTGCAGCCTCTCCCCATGGCTCACCATCAAGCCAAGAGAGGGCAGATGTCCTTTCAAGCCCAACAAACTGCTCTTGGTGGTTGGAAATAACTCAGATACTGTTTGTAAAGTGACAGATTGCACTGGGTACACACCCTGCCTTTTGCTGGAGGCATTGCCAGTACAAGGGATTTGAGGATGTAAAGAAGAAAGCCTGTAGAAAGCCCCCTGCAATTACCTAGGGGTTCAAGAGAAAAAATATTTTTTTCCTTTGCTCGTGATCTTGATGTTCACCTTAAATTGAAGTGTATTATAATTTTTTTCTGTATCATATCTTAAATATGCTTCAGAGAAGTAACTCTTCTTCTGCCACTCTCACAGTATAACCTGTTATATGCAGCATTTTTAATAAATGTAATAATTTTTAAACAATGATGAAAATTAAATTATAAGTACAACATAGGATGATAATTGCCCTGAAGGCACTAAGGTTAGGCAAAATTTCCAGTACTATGTGGTTTTGTGTTTTGTATTTGGAGTTGTTGGTATTATTAGGAGAAGCTTTAAATAGCAATGCTGGTAGATTTTTTAGCATGGGAGCCAATAAAATCGGACTTGGCATGGAGGAGCAATCTTAATGCTGATGAACATGGCAAACATGCCCAGCTCCCACTTGGGGACAGTTGGCACAGATGGCAGAACGGATTTTACCATGTGCTATATGTCTCATTAATTGCTGTGCCCATTACTGTGAACTCCAGAGCCTTTGTTCCACTGCTGTGGACAGTTTGTCTGGTGTTTGTTTCCTGCAAACTATCAGATTTCTCTCTTTATTTTGTGGGTATTGTGGCCCTCTTTCTCTCTCTTTCTCTCTTTCTCTCTTTCTCTCTTTCTCTCTCTCTTTCTCTCTTTCTTTCTCTCTTTCTTTCTCTCTTTCTTTCTATTCCTTCTTTCTTTTACCCTTCTCTCTCTCCCTCCCTCCCTCTTTGTAAATTTCTTGGTTGCTCTCATTATGGAATAGCTCTTTGTTTTATTGTATCCTAAATGCAGACTCTTGAGGAGGAATTAATTTAGTAGTTGCTCTAATTGCACTTTTGTCAATTAATGAGAAACTAGATAGGAGTCTCATTTTAAACTTTCAGTTGCAGTAAAGATTAAAGGACCACCAACACTGTTCTACTAGAGGAAGAATAAACAGGCTAGAAGTGAAAAAAGTTTAAGCAGGAATCATCACCTCTTAACTGTTACTTTTTCCATTGATTAGGAAAAATCTTCTTTTGCCATTATATCAGATATTTGCACGTGTATGCTCCATTAAAAATAGAAGGTGTTGATTTTTCACACTTAGCCTTAAGGCTTATCTGATTAATTATTACACAACTGACATTATAATGGCAGTTTAAAAGGCTCAGATCGTGTTCTAATTTGTATCTTGTTTTGAACCAACCCAACAAGTGTTTTACACAAGGAAGGAGTTACTGTTGGAATCACAGCCATTGTTCCTGCAGGGTGAGCACAACATTGATTATTATGTGATTTCTGTGTCTCTGCATTTTCCTGAACCTGTCTGGGGTGCTCAAATAAGTTTATATTTTATATTTACATACCCTTTTATCTCTTCCTTACTCATTTTGATGAGGTGACTGTTTAAGAACTGGTTGTATTTCTCTGTCACAGCAAGTACAGCAGTGACACACTGAAGAAAACAGGAGATTTTTTTAAATGATTTTTTTACTACAGCTTCCAACATCAGCCTTTAGAGAATAAGGGAGACAAAACTTTTTTTTTTGGAGCGGGGGGCTTTGTACCACTTAGGTTATTTTCCCATCAACTCCTGATTTTGTAATTTTTTATGGGTGATCTTGTTGTAAAATATGTCACTTTGTTGGTCTTCATTTAATTCTGTCTAATTAGGACGTACTTTATTTGGCAAGCAGCCAGTAATTAGCAACATATTTATGTAATTATTAGCATGTAATATTTATATAATAAATCTGCCTAGAAGGCAATGCATTCAGAGGGCAGGCAAGAGGTAGAATACATGATTGGACTGAACAGAGAGATCTTACACACTGAGCCAAACACAGCAAAGAAATGAAATGCATCAGTTGACCTGTCTAGTCTGGGGAGAGAGTTTGCATATCCTAAAATGATAGGATGTGCACACTTGGTAATCAGCAGTGATTAGAGAGGGAGTGAAGATGGGCCCCTGTTTGAAGTGAGATAATAAGGCAGCTTGTTAGGGAGAGATAAATAGAACTTGAAGAAAAGGAGCAGCTGTCTGCTTGATGGCACTGAAGAGGAGGAGCTCGTGGGGTCCTCCAAAGGTAACTGATGGATGTGGGAATCAGGGAAGCACTGGGAGCTCTGTGCCCGTGTTCAGAGAGCAAAGGCTGAGCCCCCAGCCTGGCCTGACTAACCCTGGGCTCAGACTGGCAAACTCCACTCTGGCTGTAGACTAAGGACTGTGTTCATGCCTAAACAGCAACTGTAACTCTGTAGGATTGGGGATTTTAGTAATCTGACTCTTAAGAGCTAAATCAGGAATGAAGTCCTTGTGGTGGAGTTTTGAGGAGAGTTTGGTGCGCCTTAAAAGGAGCACCAACAGTAATCTCTGAATGCTGATGAAAGTTTTCTGCTCTGTTCTAAGAATATTGGGCTGTTTGAACATGAACACTGAATTTTTTTCTGCTCTTTAATGACATAACAATTTCACATCACTTTCATAAACCAGGTAAAACTTTCTGGCTTTCTTTCTTTATGAAACTCTCATTCAGTCTAACCTAAAACTGAAGCTAAAATAGAGCTTGTTGGAAATAATACAAAATAAAACTAATTCATGTAGGCTTTTCCAACTTGTTGCACCCTAACCTTGCTTGGCTGGGTCCTGTCACTTTCTATAACCTTTTCATCCATTACCTGTGACCCTCCTGTAAACTATGCTGTGTTCCCCCAGCGAAGATTAAGACCTTGTGACCTCAGAGCACCCCACAGGAGTGATGGATTTTTGATTGAGGAATTGTTCTGGAGTTTGGAACACTTCTGTTTTGCTTGGCTGTGGCTTTCCTCTATGAATTTGGATAAAACATTTAATCACTGTGTTGCAGTTCTGCTGTGCAAACACTGCAGAGCTGTGAGCACTGGGGCTGGTAAAGGCTGAGAATTTCAGGAGTGCTCTAAGGGAGGGGTATTTTGGATTCTTCTGGAAATCCCAGACAGGAAACCTGAGGAATTGTCAGGGGAGGAGATGATGGAGCCCAGTCTGATGGCAGCTGGCAGCTTTGATATGAGCTGCAATACTGAACACAGAGGGAGGTAGTTGAGACTCAGTTCTACCCTGACATCTCCTTCTGTATCATCTTTATCCAATGCACATTGTCAGGGCTTCTTTGTACTAATATTTTCTATTTTTAAATGAGAAAAAAAATTATAACAAATCAACTGTTTCTTGTTTTGTGCCTCCCTTTTTGTGCTAACAGGCAAGATCAAAAGCTGTAGTTGCTGAAAACTTTATAAAGTTCTAATACAGTCTGTCTAGCAGAACCACTTGCTTCAAAAAAATCATTTATAGACCATAGCTTTTTCTAAATCAAAATAATTAAATTATTTTTCTTAATTTTTTTTTCTTTTTCCCAATAAGGAAACACAACTTTCTCAAACTATCTATGGGGTTTTTCTGCTCACCTTTTTGACTTTATATGTTTTTTCTTCATGATCACAGAGGTTTTTTTTGTCATAATGAGATGTATTTTCCTCTGCCAGTAGAATCCCCATCTCTCATATTTTTATGTGATCATGCTTTGTATTTTTACTGCAGCTTCTGCCTAAACACTTCACTTGTACTTTATCAGACTCTTCATGGCAAATTAGAAGAGAACAAGGAACCATTTGCAAGGTGTTCTCTTGGCCTACAGATTCTTTATATATTTATACCTCATAACTTCACTTAATAAGATGTCTTTTCTTTTGTCACAGTTATATGTCCATTGTGAATACAAATGTTTTACTATTTTTAGAACTCCCATCCTTGGAGATATTCATAAGGCAGCTGGACAAGGTCCTGGGCTCTGGGTAGTTGTGGTGAGCAGGGTTGGACCAGGTGACCTCTGGAGGTCCCTTCCAACCTCACTCAACCTGTGATTCCATGAGAACTCTAAACAACTTCTGAGCTGGTGCTATAGTTTCATATGCTCATAATATATAACATATATATTCATAATATTCACCCATGTTAGCACTGACTTTGTAACATCCCTGTGGTGAGGCAGAATTCAAGTGCTGACATCTTTCCCTGGCTGCTTCTTGCCAAGTTCTGTGTTGTGTCACACCATGTGCAGAGCAAAGGTGGGGTCTTGCAGTATGTCCAGGCCTTGGAATCTAAATTCAGATATGTGTGTGTTCCTGCTGTGGTTCTCCATGATCCAGCTGTGTATCCCAGTCTGGAACTTGTGGTTATTCCAGGTTTTTTCCATGCAATGTTTGCATGCTGTCCAGAAACATTCCAAAGAGTATCTGGGATGTTTTACTTGAAAATTTTTTCAAGCTATTCCACTCTACAGATGGGTAATTGTTGGGTTTTTTTCACTGGAATTCCTTCTCTGGATGCCTTTTGCTCTTCCCTGCATTTCAAAAGGCCATGAGTTTTCCCCATGGGAATCACATGCTCTGTTAGAGGTGTGCATGTAATAAGGCACGTGTGAATCCTGAATCCTTTGGGTGTGAGGCAGAAGCCTGAATTACTGCCATTAATGGTCTGATGATAACAAATTGTTATTGTTATATGTAATCTGCATATCAGAATGTCTTCCCAAAGTCATTATCATGCTGCCTGTGTGCCCAGGGGCAATGTTACACCATAACATTTCAGTCTTTCAAATTACAAAAAGCTAATATAACTCTTGATGACATTTACAAAAATGTATAATGGCACTCCTTTCAGGGCTCTCACAGAAATTGTTCTCAGGCAACTTCAAGGGAGTTCTGCGTGTATAAGAACTGCAGGGTCTGGCACTTTTTACTATCAAAGCCACATTTTTTTCTTTAGTGGCACCAGCTCAAGAAAATGTTAAGTCAGAATTGTTTTTCATTTATTTTCTGACTTAAAATGCCCTGACCAACGTAAGCTGTATTTAACTTTCAATGCTCTTTGGCAGAGAGTCCACATTCTAAATTTCTTTTCATAGGAAGTTGTTATGTCAGAGTTATAAACCTCTGAAAATTGGCATTTTGTAATGGAAGTGCTGACAAGACCTTTATTACACCAGTACAAAAAGGCAGCATTCTAATAAATGCTGGTTGCTGTTTTTATAGTCTGCTGGTTGCTTTCTGCAGCTGTATTTCAAAGTGGACATTATGTAAAAAGTAAGTGGCATAATAGAAATACACTACTAAGGCTGGAATTTGGTTTTTACTGTTGCAACAAAACTTCAATATGGTTGATAGGTCTGATTACAGATTTAGTTTTTAAGGGCTGGTGTATGATTTACTGGTAAATTGCTTTAAATCCCTACAAAGCCCCTGTGTACATTCAGCACAGAATTGGAATGGAAAAGGTGATAATCATGGCATGGAGAAGTGGATGTTAAATTACTTAAATGGCAAGAACACATCACATCTAAGACCCAAAAGGTTGCTACTTAAGTTTTATGGCTTTTACTGTGATATTGAGAGTTTACATTGTAGAAAGAAAGATTCACTTCAAACATCCATGGTTGTCTTCATAGTCACAAGGTCTGTGAACTCTTCCAGACCTGGAAGTCACTGACGTTAAGAATTGGAGGAAGGTGAAGAACATGGCTGGGAATTCTTGGAACTTTACTATCCCCTACCAAAATCACTCTGAATTTCACTGAACCTGGTGGAGGTTTAGGTCTACACAGAATAGAACAGCAGTCAGTGTAATGTTTAAAGCTGTACCTGTCACTGTGGCCTGAGGGGCTCAGATCCCTGTCTGCCACCAACTTCTCCTCCCACACTGCATTTGTTAAGTAGGTATTCATAGAAAGATTGAGAATCCATTATCCCTCCAAAGAAAAACAGATGGCACAGCCTTGGGATATCTTGGCTTTTTTATTCATCCTTGCAGCATTTTTGTTGGAATCTGGTAATAGTGTACTGGAAAGTTTTTGGTTCAAATGCAAAATATAGGCATTATTTTATCAAAGTGCTGTAAAACACCGTGTCGGTATCTGAAACTTTTTGGTTAAAATAACAACAGAATAAAATTAACTAGAATATGTAGATTTCAAAAATGATCCATCAGTCTATGCAAATTGCTGTGTTAATAATGTATTTTTAATGCTGAGCACATTTGACAGCCATTTCATCTCTTTTTCTAAACCAGAGCTTGGCAACCTGCATTAATTCTTACACTTTACAGATGTACCATTCAATGCACGTGCCATGCAGTGATGTGATCTGAATGAAGCAAAGCATGTCACAGCAGTGGCATTATTGGTAAACAGCTTTGTGGCTGCTGCTGGCATGCAGGAGAGAAACAGGAGGGGCAAAAGCCAGGGCTGGTTTAGCACATCTCACACCCTCACCGTCCTGGGTTTGCTTCCCCTTATGGGAGTGCCAAGCCCAAGTGGCAGCAGGGAGTTAGGAAAATTAATCCACAAACACCAGAGGTTTCTGTCCAAAAAGGAGACAAAGGAGTCCTTTCTCTTTATTTGAATTAAGGGAGAGGCCGTGTCCATGAGGCCATGGAGATTCCCCTGGGATCTCTCCAATTTTTGGAGGATGCAGCCTCCCTTTTATCCCAATTTCCCAGCTACATTTCCCTTCTCTCTTTCCCCCTTGGCTGAGGTACTTGAGAGGTTCAGACTTCCTGATACCAAAGATTTCCCTCTAATGTATAACCCTCCCTTTTAATTTTTAATTCTTATGGAATTTAGGGGTTTTTCTTCCCTATTGTTTCTTTCATCTTTCAATGTTTAGTTTAATTTATCAGCAAACCTAAAGTTTGTTTGTAAAAGCAAATATCATTTTCTATTCATCAACCAGTGGAATCCTTCCTGTTGTTTCTTTTATCTCCCAGTGCTGGTTTTATCTACCAGCAGACACACAGCTTGTTTGGAAAGACAAATCTGCCATTCCTCTCAAGGGGTTTGGAAGAGATGAACAGACAAACCAGAGTGAGTGAAGGTTCAGTCAGATGTGCTGGGTGCAGTTCAGACAAGGTGAAGCTTAAACAGATCCAGAACCCAAAATTTCCTGCTTTGACTTGCTCTGTGTGTCTGTAAATTGAAAAGAGAGAGAGAGGTACCATGTCCTAATTATTTCTCTACTCCATTAACAAAAAAACTGGTATTATTTCAGACTCAATGTGTTCTACATCATTATTCCTTCAGCAGGGATTTTCCATCCTTTCTTCAATGAGTTAAAAAACCAAGGTACAAAATACAGGAGTTGCTGCTAGACTGCAAGGGACCATATAGTTATGTTTGATTATAGCTCTGCTGGCCTAAAGGTCAAAGGAAAGTTTTAGAATACTTAAGAGACAATTATCTAAAGTTCAGACTTTTCCAAAGGAATAGAACTAGAAATTATACCGACTATTATCTAAAGTTCACATTTTCAAAGAAAAAAGGTAGGAGGAAATGCTTATTCATCATCACTTTCCTGTTAATTTGTCTGGCTTTTTTTTCCCCTTCTGTCAAGAATTTATTTACTACAAGTTCTGTATTACACAGTAGCACTAGTATAATTATTCCCCTTTCCAAGAAATTTTAACATATGAGAATGATGTATACATGATTAAATATTACTTTGCTCATGATTCAAAATTCCCAGCAGTACTTTGTATTTCTGCAAAGGTCTACATGGAAATGTGTTCAGGTTTTTTTATTCATTAGTTGATTCAGCTGCTCAGTTCTGGCATAAACTGTTATTATTTAAGCCAACTGGTTAAGAGGAGAAAGTAATCAAAGATACAAAATATATGACATTTTCCAATTATTCTTCTACCAATACATTTTCTCACAATAAATACTTTTTCTTTCCCTGTGTTCTTATTGGTGTTTTAAGGGATTGCAAAAACTTCAGGTCTAAAAAAACCCAAAATCATTCAAGTGTTTGTCATAGGAATGCTTTGTGAATGACCATTAAATATGCCAGTATGGAATGCAACTTGCTGTGGGGCAGGAAAGAGAATTTGATCAATCAGCTGAATTTTTATGACAAAAAGTTTTTTCTTCTGAGCCTGATGTCTGCTATTAAATTTGATAGCAATCATCAATCTGCCTTTTTGAAGACATGACAAATTTTTGATATTTATGAAAAGCAGGTCAGTTTGGAATACCTATGGAGGCTTCAGTGCCCATATGGTTTGACCATCATAAATCAGCAAAAATATACTGTTAAAAACGGCCTCTCTTTATTTTCAGATTATTTTGTAAGCCTTCTGTTTGAATAGAATGTTTATATCTTTACCACAAAGATTAGGCAAAGGGTTCTTTTTCTTGTAACCTGCTGCTCAAGAGGATTTTGTTTGAGATAATCATCAAGGAAGACCTGGTACAGCTGTAAAAATACACATGACACAGTTGTATATATAGATATATTAATATACATACATATATATATATATATGTCATCATAAAAATGTATTTTTTATAAATACAGCCATGTTGAAAAAATTAAGTTTAATCATGAAACAAAATTGTTATAGCAGTTCTAATATAAAAATAGGGGTTTTTTTTCAGCTACTAACTATTGCCAAATTTATAACATACAAACTTATAATTGTACCCTTTTAATCAAATATTCCTTTAAAATGTGTTTCAGCCTAAAGCAGAAAAATAAAAAAAATTTACCTTACATGGGTTTCTCATAAAGCATATTAATTTCATTATTTTGGAAGCAGGAAACTGATGCTTCCAACTTGTACTAAAGTGGAGCCTGAAACAAATAAATCAGTTTTTCAGCTCAGGGCCTGTTTGTGAGCAGTGGCTTTTTAAAAGGTGAGCATGGATGAGGGTGTGCTTGGAGTTGTCACTTCTGTTCTTGTGGCGGGTCAGAAAGGAGATCAGGACTATTCTTTCCCAAGGATGTTGTAATTGCAAAAGAAAAAGAAACAAATTTCAAAACAAGATAATTAGCACATGTGGGACTGTGGGCAGTGACTTGTCTGGGCTGCAGTCACTGGGTTTTTCCTGCAGTGCAAACCTACCAATTTAAAAAGGTGTTATTTGTAAATCTTTTCATAGAAACAAAGTATGACAGAAAATATTCAAAGAGAGTGATGATTGAGGTGATTTATACAGTGACTATTTGACACACCTCTGTGTCTCTTGACAGTTTTATTCTCAGGCTCTAAAAAGGGGATTGGAATCTTCCTGTCATCCACCATTTCTCTGTAATTAGGTTTGAATTCTGAAGAAAAACAAAAATACCAATGTTTAAAATGATCTTTTTAAAATCTGTGTTTGACATTGCAAGGTTTCCACTAGTGAATATTAACTATTACAAGTGGCACATGCATATTAATTTTGGCTATTAATGGTTATACAAAGCTGAAATGGCATCAGCATTCTCTTGAACGTTCTTTTCTAGTGCCTTTGCAGCTGGTTGCTGAGTGTTCTAGAGTTCACATTCCTTTAAATGTCATGTGCTCTGGTTTTCTGCCTCTATTTTGCTAGTTTCCACTGAAACCTTGATGCTAATAATTCAAATGCTCAGTTATTTCAAGTTTGGGGTTTTAATTTAAGAATAGATGCTACTTTTGAAGAGACATTGGAGATGAATGAGCTGTCCCTGTCTTTTCCTTATCAGAAAAAGCAGGGAGTGTCACAGTAAGGATATTCCTGCTACTCTTCTACTTGTGTCAAAGAACTCTATTTTACAGAGACTCTGAGATTTTAAAATGTACACAGAATGATAGCTCTAATAAACAGGAACAAATGTATATTTCTGTCATTCTGCGGTTTCCAACTGCAGAGTTTCCAATTAAAATTCCTTCTTCACATAATATATCCAGCATAGATAACAACTTCTACCACAAAGTCCTTAATACCATTAATTATTTGATCTTTCTGAGGACATTATAAAAGGGATAAAAAAAGAAAGGCAGAATTCTGTAGGTGTTAGGTGGCACAGCAGGGAACTCCACTGATCTCAGCATATTAGAGACTGCAAGGGAATTAAAGAATTGCAATAAAGTGTGCAGAGAAAATGACACAAGTGCAAACTCACTGCTTCTGATTTTTACTTTTGTTCTGTTATTTTATTGTCTGGCTTAAAATTGCAAGACTCATTCTTGCACAAAGTGGGAGATAAAGGGGTTGACTCCTGCCTGCTAATTTCGCATCCTGATTGCTGTTGATGCTGTTGAAGTCACTCGTGTCCTGAAAATCCAGAAGTAGCTTTGTATTAAAATGATTGCATTTACATTTTCTCAAAATTGTTCATCCATGAGTCTCAAAAGAGATCTGGGAGATTTGAGAACAGCTGGGGAATGTGCAGAAAGCACTTGGCCCTGGGGTAATTGCTGTGGTTATGCAAACTACCTTTGTCTGGAAACCACACTGGACATCTTTTAAGGACCTTCTGCATTGTCATCCTGTGTTCCAGCTGTGAGGGAGGTATTCCCAAAACAGTGCCTTTCATGGTTATTTCAAGAATCTGCTTGTAAATTTCAGAGACTGAGAGTCAGCAGGGAGCTGAGCCACCAGGACTTTTTACATGTAAAAAAGGTAGAAGTGAGCTCCTGCTCTGAGCTGTAGCTGTGCATACCCAGAGCTGTGTTCCTGACACTGATGCTGTGAGAGTTAAGATTTTACACCATTCCTGAAGGCTGCAGGACAGGATGCAGCTCCTGGTCAGTCCTGGGTGGCTGCTGCATCACCAAGTAGAGGGTATTTCATAGGGTTCAGGCATTTCCATGAACTTCTCCAGCCCCTTCCCTACAGAGGGCACTGAATTCCTGGAGACTCATTCTGATGGAGAGTGTCAGAACCCCTCCTGGATGTGCCTCCCTGGCTGGAGGAACACTCTCAGTGGCTCTGTGCCTGTGGCAGACAGCTCAGAGCTCTGTGAGCAGGGAGCTTTGGGGCTTTTCTGCACGTGCTTTTCCTTGTTTTGCTAAAAGTACCATGAACAAATAAACAACCTGAGCAGTGCTGTAGGAAAGGATCAGTGGGTTAATTGGGAAGATGAGGGAAGGTGATTGTCCCCTCTCCTGCTGAGCACCTGCTGCCAAGTTCATTCATCCAGGTTGTTCCTGGAGAAGGCTCCTTCTGAAATGTCCAGAAAGGAGAAAGCAAATAAGACAAATCGAGTTTATTGCTGATCAGCTGCCAGGATTTATCTTCAAGTTCTAGGAACCAACTAAAATGTCAACCCAGGGAGTTATTGTTCTTCCACATCTCCAGCAATACCAAGGTATATTTATTTTAAGACATAGCAATGAAGGGGAAAGAATTTATTGCTAAGCAAATTTCCTAAGTCAAATGGAGGACTTGCCACCCATTGGCAAAACAATTTGGTCATTTCATTTTGCTTTTTCTATGTTCTGCTTGTCAGTTTCTTTTCTTTCCAAGCATAACGCGTTCACTTTTAGTCAAACATGGTTTCTAACAAAAATCAAGCAAACAAACAAACAAAAAAACCACCAACCAACAACAAAAAAACCAAGCAAACAATCTGTAAGAAAAGAAAATTATTCTCTTCTCGTTATTCTCTTCTGAATAGTTCTGACAGTCCAACCACTGCAACTTATTTTGCACTTAACTAACAGTTAATATCCCAAATATCTTGCATCTTTTTTGCTTTCTCTCGTTACTTCTGAACTTGAATTGATAACCGTGGTGGTTATCAATTCCAACCAGGAATCAAGAAACCAGGTGGTTTCTTACACTCAGCAAAGCTTCACTGATGGGCACTTTATTTTCTCCATCTCTCTTCCCTCTCACTTTTTCTGCCCCCTTCTCTTTGGAGTGCACACTTCCTTTTTTTACTCAGTTATGCTCTGGTTTTGGCTTATTAGAATTTTCTGCAGTAGACAGGATGGCAGTGAGTGTCTCAGGAGGATGGAAGGGATCTGAAGCTGTTCCCAACAAGGGCAGCTTCTCTTTTTTAGTTCCTTCCTAAAGCAGGTGCCTTCCCTCTTTTGCATATCTGTAAAGTGCAGGGCTGTTGGGCTCAGCAATCAATCCTGTGCTCCAGCTTGGGCAGAGAAGGACTGCAGCAGGTTCACAGGAAGGAACAGGCTGTATCAGCACAGATTTTAGAGCACTGTGCTATAGAACTGTAGAAGTCTCTGGAGTTCCAAATAAAGGACTACAGATGTGACACCTTTGAGTGGGATTTGTCTCAAAGAAAGAGCTGGAAATTGAGCACCACATAGTTATTTTCTCTTTTGAAAGGTTAAAGGAAAAGGATTAAGGATGCAGCTTATGCTGGGATATTTTTAATTTTGCAGGAGAATGACAGCAGACAGGTGAATTTATTTTCCAGTATTTGAAAACAGGGAGGAGTGCCGAGGGGGAAAAGAAAGGTATCAGATTAAAAAAGGAAATTTTGTACATCATGTAGTCACTCTTACTTTGGTAAAGCTCTACACACCCATATTCAGGTAAACTGAGCTACAGGATTATTTTCCCAACTTAACTTTTCCCTTTTTTCCCTGAAGAGAACAAGGAAGTGGTTTAACTTGCACGCATGTGTTAACACCTCTGGCACACCCAGCCAAGGAGGAGTGCAGGGTTTGTTCACTTCCAAATGTGTGTTAATTATTGGCTTCAAACGCACGTGACTTTCCACTGCAGTACACTGGCACATGTGGCACTGGGTATCATCAGGGACTTTGGGTCTATTTGAGTTGTCAGAATTCTTAAGAGCTTATACCTGAAATTTGTCTTCAGTAAACACATATGCTTCCTTTCATTTTAAAAAGGGCACAAGGAAGAAGTAGACTATTTATTTAGCTCCAGGGTGCCATCAGTTTTGATGTGACTGTTTCCAACTGGAATAGATAAAACCTCAGGTTTCCTGTGGAAAAAAAAATATTAGGAATACTTTTTCTTCTGTAAAGTGACCATATTTGTTCTGCAAAGTGGCCATATTTATTCTGCTTCATGAAGGAGTTAATTTTTAGATTGACCTTCACATGTTACATAATCTAAATTTATGAAAAATGCTGAAATGCTTACATCATCTACAATATATATTATAGGAAGAACCTCTCTAGGCCAAGTAAACGTGATTGGTATGTGATTCTGCTGTGGAAGGAATAGAAAATTATAGAATCACAGAATGTTTGTGTGGGAAGGGACCTGATCTTCAGGAGAAGCCTATTGTCATATGAGCACTCCCAGTGTTTTCTTTCCTTCCATGGAATGACATTTAGCATTGCACGTGGCCATTTTAGAGCATAAAATATCAGGAGGCTTTCTTTTGTTCATGATGCATCAGGAAAATGAACCTCAACTCCTTCTTCCAAACAAGAAGTGCAGCTTTATTTTTAAATTGTCATTGGATTCCACAGCAACACACACACACACACACACACACACATTACTCTTCTCTGTTCCTCTGAATCACTTTTTTTAAACAAAACACAAACAGCAAACTAGTGCAAGTCAACATGCACTCTGTTAGTATAATTCCTAATATCGAACTATTATTTTATTCCACAGAATAAAACAGTAAAAGTTACAGATTAATTAAGTATATAAAGAAATCGGAATTTTCTGCATATTTGACATACCACTAATCATGGTTTATACCTGAGCACTATGGCACATACAAGATTATTGATATCTGATATGTGTGTGTTTATAACTGTCTAGAATCTGTAATTTTTACAACTATGCAAATTAAAATCTGTATGATTACCCTTACAAAAGTCAACTTGTATTCATTTAGTGAACTGAGAACTGAGTGACTCTGAGAGATTTCACTGAGTAACTCTATGGCTGTGTAGGATGACATGCAGTCAAATGCCTCTTTATATTTCCAAAATTAACTTTCTGCATATGTGTGCAGAGGTAAGATGTCCTAGACTCATTTCCTGTCTGCCTCCATGGGAGATACAGCCTGGTTTGCTTTCTTGTCTTCATTGAGGTCAAATAAATGTTTAAATCTCTTAAAATTAGGCCTGCTTTTAATGCATTTAGCTTTTCTTTTGTCTTTATATAAAAAGGAAAAATCTTTAAGAGCAGTGGAAAAATGTGTAGTTTGTGGTTGTACGGCAAGGAAGATTTGTGTTAATTGGTGAATATGCTTTAAGTCTGGGTTTCTTTAACATCTCATTTCTCTCTTGTTTTATTGGCTGGATTTTTATGACTGTGTGACTTGGAAAAAAAAAGTGGTGAATCATGATGGGAAGATATCTGTAGTGCTGTATGCAGAGGAGAAATAAGGGATCATGATCTTCTTATCACACAAGAAAATGCATATATTGCACTTCTTGAGGCAGCTGGACAGAAAGGGGAGGCGTTTCTGTGTCACGTGCCACGGAACGTTTGTGCTGAGGTTCCTGAGGGCACTGAAGAAGAACTGTGTGTTGAGATGCTGCCATTTTCACAGATTTCACAGAATGACTAAGTTGGAAGAGACCTTAAAGATCATTGAGTCCAACCCAGCCCCAACACCTCAACTAAACCATGGCATCCAGTGCTTTTTTTAACACATCCAGAGATGGTGAATCCACCACCTCCCCAGGCAGACCTTCCAGAACTTCATCACTCTTTCTGTGAAAAACTTTTTCCTAATTCCAACCTAAATTTCCCTTGATGCAGCTTGAGAATTTTGCCTTGCAGATAACACCCTGAGCATCCTGGCCAAGCACAGCGGCTTCAGCCGGCAGAAGCAGGAGGTGTACCTGCTGCCCATCGTCATCAGCGACAGTGGCACGCCGCCCATGAGCAGCACGGGCACGCTGACCATCCGCGTGTGTGGCTGCAGCAGCGATGGCACCGTGCAATCCTGCAACGCCGAGGCCTACGTGCTGCCCATCGGGCTCAGCATGGGCGCCCTCATCGCCATCCTGGCCTGCATCATCCTGCTGCTCGGTGGGTGCTCGCAGCACAGTCTGCAGTATGGCCCGGCCCATAGCACGGTCTGTGGTACGGCCCAGCCAATGGCACAGCCTGACCTGTGGTATGGCCAGAGGTACAGCCCGGCCCATGGCATGGCCTGGCCTGTGGTACAGCCTGGCCCATGGCACGGTCTGTGGTACGGCCCATGGCATGGCCTGGCCTGTGGTACGGCCTGGCCCATGGCACGGTCTGTGGTACGGCCGAGCCAACAGCACAGCCTGGCCAACGGCACAGCCTGCAGTACGACCCAACCTATGGCATGGCATGGCCTGGCCTGCGGTATGGCCTGGCCCATGGCGTGGCCTGGCCCATGGCATGGACTGGCCCGTGGCATGGCCTGCAGTACAATTCAGCCCACAGCACAGCCTGGCCCATGGCATGGCCCGCAGTATGGCCCATGGCACAGCCTGGCCTGTGGTATGGCCCAGCCCATGGCACGGCCTGCGATATGGCCTGGCCTGCAGCACGGCCTGCAGTACATCTCACAGCACAGCCTGGCCTGCAGTACGGCCTGGCCCATGGCACGGCCTGTGGTACGGCCCACAGCATGGCCTGGCCTGTGGTACAGCCTGCGGTATGGCCTGGCTTATGGCAGGCCTGGCCCGCACCATGGCCCATGGTATGGCCTGGCCCACGGCACAGCCTGTGGTATGGCCCATGGCATGGCCTGGCCTGTGGCACAGCCTGCAGTATGGCCCACGGCACAGCCTGGCCTGCGGTATGGCCGTTGTCACAAATCCCCCGGCGTCTGCCGATTCTGAGGAGGTGTGAGGTTCAGAGAGGAGGTGGGACAGTCCAGTCCTATGTGCAGCAGCACTGACAGTGCTGGCAGTTATTGTATTTGAAGGAAATGCCCCGACGAAGGCAGGAATGATGAATCTGACTCCATGCTCTCAGAAGGCTAATTTATTACTTTATAATACTATATTATATTAAAGAATACTATACTATGCTAAAGAATACAGAGAGGATACTTACTGAATGCTAAAAAGATAATAATGAAAACTCATGACTCTTTCCAGAGTCCTGACACAGCTTGGCCCTGATTGGCCAAAGAGTGAAAACAACTCCCAGCAGAATCCAATGGAACAATCACCTGTGGGTAAACAATCTCCAAACACATTCCACATGAGCACAACACAGGAGAGGCAAATGAGATAAGAATTGTTTTCCTTTTCTCTGAGGCCTCTCAGCTTCCCAGGAGAAAACTCCTGAGTGAAGGGATTTTTTTCAGAGAATGTGAATGCCACAGGCAGTAGAACTGAATCTCCCATGTGCTAAGAGCTGGACAGAATCAGAGAGAGCAAAGCCCTGTTCTGAAGTCGTCATACACACGAGTTACAGGATAATCAGGTGTGGAATGGGAATCTGAAAATCACATGGGGGTGTTGAGCAGCAAGGTGAACACAGTGTGGGCTCCACCTGATGGAAAATGGATCTGTGGTATATTCTAAGACTTGTGTGAATCATGGAATCAGAGAATGTCCTGAGCTGCAAGGGACCCACAGGGATCATTGACCCAGCTCCTGTCCCTGCCCAGATTCCCCAGCAATCCCCCCCGTCCATCCCTGGTGTCCAAAGGCTCCTGGAGCTCTGGCAGCTTCGGGGCTGTGCCCATTCTCTGGGAGCCTGGGCAGTGCCAGCACCTCTGGGGAAGCAGAACCTTTTCCTGATCTCCAGCCTGAGCCTGCTTCTGGCCCAGAGCAGAGCTCAGAGCTGTCCCTACAGCCCCAGGGAGCTCTGCCCTCAGCCCCTCTCCTCAAGCTGACCCAGCCCAGTGCCCTCAGCCACTCCTCAGGTGGTCCCTGCAGGCCCTGCCCCAGCCCAGGCTCCCTCCCTTGGATGCCTTCTGATAGCTTTATGTCTTTCCATTATATATTTATTTATATCTGTATATTTCTATTAGGAGTTTATTCTGGATTGCAATAGCACAAGAGACACTAAAGCTTTGCAAGATAAGCACTGTGGTATATTTTAATAAAACATTTGTGTACAACATCAAGCGAGGGAGAGAACAGTGAAAGGAGAGTTCTATTTCTGCACTTTGCAGCTTCACTTTGTGACTGAGATTTACATCAGTAAATCAGTGAATGCTGAGGTTTAAGCATTAAACTGGAAAACCAAGCATAACCCATCTAGAGTTTTTTATGCATCTGTCCATGATTCTGAAATTGAGCTGAGCTCTTTCTATCTCACTTATTTTTCTCACTCTTTTTTTAGTTATATAATAGGAGTCTCTTGCAGCAGGTAGAAAAAACACTGATTTCCTTCTCCCATTAGAGCTATGTTTTCAGAGAAACACTCTAATATTTGAAAACATCATCCCTTAGGTAGATGTTTAGACTATGTGAATAATGATAGCTTGACTTCACTTCCAAAGGAAAAAGTCGAGGCTCGAAATTAGAAGTATGGGAAATCTTATTGCTTCTATAAACTTGAGTTTCAGATGTAAATATGTGCTGATAATCAAAGACTACATGAGTAATCAGAGCTTCTGATCCAGTTTCCTTCACGTGAAGGGAGTTGAAGTCATAGGTCTTTCAGCTTTTCACCCTTAGTACTCCCAATCCCACAAAAAGCAACCTCTCGCCTTCCCCAGCTGCACTCACCGTGTGGTGTTTGGGTTGGAAATGTTTTGCCTAAACAGCTTGTGGTGCTCTCTTTGCAGTCATTGTGGTGCTGTTTGTGACACTAAGAAGACACAAGAATGAGCCTCTGATCATCAAAGATGATGAAGATGTGAGGGAAAATATCATTCGCTACGACGACGAAGGAGGTGGAGAGGAAGACACAGAAGCCTTTGACATTGCAACTTTGCAAAATCCAGATGGAATTAATGGATTTTTGCCTCGTAAGGATATTAAGCCTGATCTTCAATTTATGCCCAGGCAGGGTCTTGCACCTGTTCCTAATGGTGTTGATGTTGATGAATTTATTAATGTAAGGCTTCATGAAGCTGATAATGATCCCACAGCTCCGCCATATGACTCTATCCAGATTTATGGCTATGAAGGAAAGGGGTCAGCAGCTGGTTCCCTTAGCTCCTTGGAGTCCTCCACATCAGACTCAGACCAGAATTTTGACTACCTCAGTGAATGGGGTCCTCGCTTTAAAAGACTCGGAGAACTTTACTCAGTCGGAGAAAGTGACAAAGAAACTTGACAGTGGATTACAAACTTTTTCCCTGTTGACTTAATGATTATGTAATATTCTAGGGCCACTGCTGTTAGTTTAAACTAATGTGGCTTTTTGTTTTAGAGGCAAGTTTAGCGCCAGTCATCTATAAAATCAACTACATTGTAATGTTGAACCAAAAAAAAAAGTATATGTTAGGAGGTTAAGTCTTGTGGAGTGTGAAGTAAAGTATGTGGTGTCTAGAAGTCTTTGGATATTTGATATTCACTTGACCACTCTGAAGATGGAGATCTGGATCGTTTATTATCTTCAGTGAATTGAAAAGAACAAAAAAGAAATTGGTGCTCTCTTAGGAAACGGACTTGCAGGGATTTGCTGTTCAACAGTAGCTCCTGCCCAGTATGTGTAAAGCTAAAGGTTTGTTTTTGCATTGCCAACAAAGATCCCGCCACAGAAATGTTCAAAGCAATATCTTGGTCTTCTTAGCAATGCTGAGCAGAAATAGCATTGCCAATTCCTACTGGCTCCTACTGTGCAGTGACCATCCATTGTACATACAGTAATTGTTGGCCACGCCACCACAGACTGAATATCATCTTTAAATATTGTGTCAAGCCTTAAAATATTCACATGTTCTTAATCCATTCCAGTGATGGGTAATAAATACTACTAATGTGTAGAGATTCAGAGGCAGGGCTGCAAAACCTTGCTTCAAAAAAGGATCTTTTTTTCTAGAAGAAGGATCAACCCTGTGCTTCGTCTTCTGAAAGAAAAAAACTGTGAAATGGGATGGACTTACATAAATGAAAGAATTGCTGATTTTATTGCTAAAGATCGAATTTATTTGTTTAATCTTTGAAATAAATATTTTATTGATGTCCATTACTGCTTTTATTTATTGACTGATAATCTATAGAGTAAGATTATGAAGAAAACTAAATTATATCAGTTAGATTTTTTTTTCTATGTATAATGAATGTTTCATACATGTACATTTTGAAAAGAAAAATGACAAATTGTTGCAGGTTAAAGCAGTTCCCTGTCCATTTGCAGTAGCTGAATTTTAAGAGAATGCTGGCAGGAATTAAACATTGCCAGAGAAAACTTTTGACAGTTTTATATCTTCATAAATCTAGTACCTGGTGTTTTTAATACAAGCACAAACAGCTGGAAGTAAACTGGTTCATGTGAATATTTAAACTATAGACTTTTAGAAATCCACACATAACACAGTACAGTAAAAAAAACATGCTTATAGTTCTCCACTGTATTAGAGCAGGAACCAGTGTGTACATAATTTTACTGCTTCTGTTATTAGCATTTTTTTCTATAATATTCATAGTGATGCACCAGGGCTCTTGCACACAGAGAAAGAACACTAGAAGCTGCAAGCATACTCAATTTGTAATGCAAACTTGCCATTTAGAAGTAGCAATTGTATAAGAAAACTACGTATTACATGCAAATCATTTTAATTTTCTACTTTGTTTTGAAGCTATATTATTGTTTGTTTATTTACTCCATGTATTGTATTCAGAGAAACTCCTGTATTGTTTCCTACTTTGTGAAATATATTTTTATAAATACTTTTCTTGTTATTGCTTTTCTTTCAGGTTTACCTGGGCACTGCAGAAATGAATCTGCTGGAATAACTTCAGAGTTTTTTGAGGAATGTAGTTTCTTCAAAATCATTTATTTATTAGTTGAATACAGACAAAATAAAAACAAAAAAAAAGAAAAAAAGGAGAATATTTGAAACAATTTTTGACAGTGATTGCAGGATTTTGACAGTGGTGGGAGCACAGGAGTTATGAGTGTCTGATTCATTGCACCATGCAAAAAAACAACCTCAGATGATTTTTGTTAAAGCATTGCTGGTTAAAACAACCCACTGACTTAAAGTTCCTCAATAACACTTATTCTGCAACCAAAGAATTGTTAACACATCACCCCCAATTTTGTCTGCGTTTCAGATGGTAACACTGACTTTGCTTTAGTTGCAGCACAGCTTGGTTTAATGACTGTCGTCTGTGAGCAACTAATACATTAATATCATTTTGATATCTATTATAAAGATTTTACTGAAATTCATTATGTACCCAATACATTTAAGCTACACTGCAATAAAACAAAAATACTTTTGAATAACTGAATCTAAAACTTTTGGTAAAACACTGATCTAAACAGTGAAGGGGTAGGAGAGGATGGTAGGAAAGGAGATATCCTGGAGATTTCAATGAAATCAAACGTATTTCTGTAACTCACTACAAGAAAAGCCAAACACACTCTTACTCATCACCTGCTCTGGGTGCCAGGCTGTTCTGAGCTGCCATGGCAGATCCAACACCAGCTTGAACAGGAAAGGGGTTGGGAACTGAGCCAGTTTCTGTGTACATCCCAGTGCTGGGAGCCAGGGAAGATGCTGTGAACCTGGATCATGGCAGTGGCTGGGGCCACCCCAGCGTTCAGGGCAGGGCACTCTGAGAGGGAGAAGCTACACTGGAGAGTTTAGCAGAGCTCTTTTGTAGGAAAACTCACAAATGGAAAACCTTCTGATTGCCTTTCTGATTGAAAGTTCCATCTGAGACCAGGACAGTGCATTCAGTAATAAGATTTCCAGGAAAAAAAATCCCATCACTGGCCCTGTAGGAGAGGCAAAGCATGACAGAAATCTCATCATTGTCAGTCAAAAAGAGATAGGAGTCACTACTGCTGGGCAGAGCTCAACATTGAGCATTTCTACAGCTTTTAAACAGGAATAGCTACAATGCAAAGGGGAGGAAAAGAATTAATGAATTTCTGACCTGTCAATGGAGATGTGCTGTTTCTCGTGTCATTGCCTCCCCACTGAAGGGAAATGATTAATTCTGCAAACTTATTCTATGAATCTGAATATAAAATTTATACCAATACATGTTAGAGGGTTAAATGTCAATAATTCAGTTTTCCAGTACTTCTCCTTTTTTGACAATTAACTCAGCATAGACTTATTTTGGATAACAACAGTTTTTAGGGGGATTAGATCATACTGTTCTACATTTCACATCTAGATTTAGACATATTAGTGACACTCTTTTTAACCATGTAAACGTGTAATTAGTCTTTTTCAACAACATTTAATTAGCAACTGACTCATTGCAAGTGACAAGGAAAATGCATTAAATTAGAATTATTAATACTGATAAATTTGAGAAGTAAATATTCAAAATCTTTTACAAGTGCCAAGTGCCTTAGAGCCCCATCGATCCTGGCCTGCCTTCACCTGGTTGTTAAATCATGGCACCCATGAGAGCTGGAATTCTGTGCACATTGTAAGGACACAAAATTCAGCTCAGGCATTTCAACATGAAAGCACTGTGGAGGGAATGTGTGTACATGTTTATTAAATATAACTCGGATGGCTGGAGGTCCTCAGCGTGTCCTGTCCTTTACAGCAGCTGAAAGCAGAGGCTGTTTGTGTGCTCTGACCTTGAAATCAGATCACAGCAAGCTCATTTAAATACATTTTTTACCTGGTATCATTACACCTTTTTGTCTATGATGACTTTGAAATGACTGTGAAATACAGGGGAGAGAAAATGGCTCAAGACTTTCATTTAAATCAGCAGTTGCTGATCACAGGAGAAACATTTAACACTATGGCAACTCCAAATCCCATCAGCTCTGTGGCAGCACAGCAGTGACAATTCTCAGTCTGGAGAACAGACAGGATGTCTGCAAAATAGTCTGCTTGGAATAACTCTATTTGTACAGCTCTGCTAGAGATGGAGCTGCTGATTTTAATAGAAAGAGAAAAATAAATCAGCTCTACTACATCCATGCAGTTGCATCTACCTACAAATGTGTGTGGCAATTTTTTTTAACAGCCTGCATGGTCATGGGATTCTAGAACTGAAAAATGGGTTTAGAAGGCTTCTCCAAGGTCTGTCTAGCAGGATGAATTTTTGGCAGGTAGCCTTTTCCTGTATCTGGTTTTCTTGGGATATAATTTCAGTCTGATGGAGCTGTTTGGCTGTTTCTCCTCCTTTGCCTGCTCCTCTCTTCACCACATCTATCCTGAGCTGGAATACTGGGAGTATAATATTAGAAAGTTTATTAAGACCATGTAGCTCTTTTTCAGTGGTCAGTGTTCAGGGACTAGAAAATGCAGCTCACCCAGGAGAGTGAGATTCACCAAGCTCCCTTCCTCTTCCAGGGAAGACTGAACAGTCTGAGTTACTCATACGAATTTAAATACTCATCCAGTATTTAAATCATGCTGAAAAATCTGATGCAAATGACGGTGCTTTTTAATTAATAGAAAAATATAAATAATAAAAAAAAAAGTTCATTAGTAGCAGACATTCACAAGTGCTTCTGATCAAGAGAAGTGGAAAGTTCATCAAAAGTTCATCAGAACTGCAGTGCCAGGATCCAGGGAATGGCTGCCAGTGCCAGGGGGCAGGGCTGGGTGGGATCTTGGCAATGAGGAATTGTTCTCTGGCAGGGTGGGCAGGCCCTGGCACAGGGTGCCCAGAGCAGCTGGGGCTGCCCCTGGATCCCTGGCAGTGCCCAAGCCAGGCTGGAGCAGCCTGGGGCAGTGGGAGGTGCCCATGGCAGGGGTGGGATGAAGTGAGCTTTAAGGTCCCTTCCAGCCCAAACTGTTCTATCATTTTATGCTGCTATGACTCTATGATTCCATGACTGTTACACACTGCTGGAAGACTGGTTTCCTCACAGGAGCTCATCAGCAAAGGACTCTTTATCACAGGAGCCCCTGAGTCCAGCAGGGACTGCCCTGCCCTGGTACCAGAGGGAGGGTGAAGGAATTACCCTCACTGCCCTCTCCTTGCAGCAGACAGGGCAGGACTGAGCCCTCAGTGTGATCCTGGAGCTGGTGTGGGACAATACAGGGAATTGGAAGCACATGTGCTGAGGGAGCAGTGTAACGTCATTGGCACGTTCCAGACATGAGCAAACCAAGACATGGACTGTGAGATTAAATTACAAAGGTGTCAAATTCGTGGCAGGGATAAAGGCAACAAGGCAGAAATTGTTGGCAAGATGGAGAAAAGAAACATTACATCAGAAAAGGTTTTTTAAAAGAGTGGGTAGGACAGATTTCTAAAAGCAGCAGGTTTTGAGGTGGAAGCTGAGAATGGCTGAATCACCTGCAGTGCAGACAGGGCACTGCATTGTGTGTAAAACATGACAGCAAAGGGAAAACTAAGGCAGGCCTTGGATCTGCTCATTCCATAGGTAGAAGCCCAGAAAATGTTCTGGGCTTCCTTCTTGAAGACAATCCAAACACATCAATGAAGATTTTGGTGAGCATCCACCAGGGTAGGCACAGGGAATGGCTGTGATGCCACCCTGGCACCAGGACAAGGAAATGAAAATCTGAGACAGGGAAGCACTGTCTGAGAGGAGAATGGAGGAGGAAAGGAAGGTGTGTGCATTTCTATAAAACAGAACCTCAGTTAGGTCTACCCAGGCAGATGCTCTTACAGACAAATTGGGCAATGATGCTAAATCTGCATAAAATACTAATTTGCTATCACTAAGTACAGGATAACAGCTTTACAAGCCCCACTGGACACAGAGAACAGGAAGTTCTGGGGTTGCACAGCTCCAATAGATGCAATCAGCCCCTGGCTGCAGCAGCCCAGAGCAGGCTCCTGTCCCCTGCCAGCCCCGGGGGAAGGGAGGGCTCCCTCAGGGCAGGCTGGGCCTGGGGCAGGGCTGGACAGGTCCCCCCACACCTCCTGAGGCTGCTCCCTCCTGGCACTGCTCTCCTGGGAGAAAACCAGGCATTTTCAAAACAGCTGGTGCCCTACACTTTGACATTCAGACTCTTCTCTTTGTTTCCTCTCTAGTTTGAGGCAGCTCTCCCAGGCTCACAGAAAGCCTCCCTGGAACAGAGGAAGGGTTGTGGTTTGGCATGAGGTGCTGTCTGATGATACAAGACTGCTACTGTCCCCAAAACTCACAGTTGCTTAATTATCTTCTATCATTTGCCAATATTTTGTCTTTGAGCTTCTGTTTTGCTGAAGCCACTGTCCCTCTAAGAGACCATTGGTTTTCCTTCACAACACTCAGCAGAATGGCCTTATGCCCATAGAGAGGCAAAGGTATTTCAGCAGGTGTGAGGCTGGGCTTTTTCCCTCGTGCCCCCTTTCCATCTGACCTTTCCTTTTGGCTCCCCAGGGAAGGTCAGAGCACTGCCTGCTCTCCTCAGCACCCACCTGGAAGAAGGAAGCAGCAAAGGGATCCAACCCAGGCAGGATTTTCCCCCAGGCAAGAGCGGGGTGTGATGACTGATGAGTTTCATCATAATTCAAATCCAGCTCCAAGAGATTCCGTGAAAGTGTGAGAACTGGAATAGGTGGAAGGAATGAGTATCACAGAAGATCCGATAGTCAGAGGAGTTTTGGACTGGTTACTCAGAGTGATAAGGACCAGGAGCTTCACTAGAAGACAAATTCATCCCAGTTGTGCAATGTTTTTGCTGCTGTGAACCAGGAGCAATTTGCAGTGAGCAGTACCTGAAACGTGAACGCAGCTGCTGCAGCCTGATGTAACATGAGACGGAGCTTTGAATTTTTATGAACACAGAGAAACAGCTGCAGAAGTTAAAACTCACAGTAATCCCCCTCAGAGAAGTCTTTGGCCCAAAAAGGAGTTTATAAACTCACAGGCTTTGTGCATCATTTCTTCTACGGGCTGTCCAGGTCTGCGGCTCCCCAGCACACACAGCAGCACATCCAGGCACCTCAGGAAGGGAGATTCAACAAAGGGACACAACCTGCCAGCCTTCAGACATCCCCTGACACAGCCGGGGCCCTGCAGAGCACCTGCAGGTTATTTGTCACAGACATAACCTAGGAGGTCCAACTTGACAAATGGGAGTGTCAAGCATGGAAGCAGATGAGAAGGAAAAGCAGCCCCTCTCCATGGCAGAGCAGTGCAGGGCAGAGCAGCTCCAGGCTGCAGGGGAGCCCCTGGGCACCTGCCCTGGAGCTCTGAGGGGCTCAGAGGATGCTGCTCACCTGGTGCCCTCCTGGTGCTCTGCTATCAGCTGCTGCCAGCAAAGCAGTCACTCTCTGGCTCAGTGAAAAAGCACAATTTCTAAATGAAAAAGCACATTTTCTAAATTGGAGGCTGGGCTTCAAAGAGCAGAAAATGTGTGTGACTCCCTTGGGAAAGGAAAGGCAGGGAGCCTGACTGGGAGCCTGCAGCATGCTGCCAGAGCCTCCTGGATGAAGCTGTTAGCAAGAGTTCAGGATCCAGCAATTCTGAATTAGTCTGAGCAACACTTTGTGATTTGAAGAAAAGCCGTGGGCTCGGGGGTCTGTGCTGGTGAGGGATCACAGCCTGAGAGGTGCAGCTCCTGCTCCTCCTGCTCCTCCACATAACACGAGAGCTCCTACACACTTCAGAGAAGCCACAGAGAACATTGTGTGTCTGGTCCTTTTACGTCTAAGAGGAATTTATCACTGCCCTTTCTAGTCATTATCAGAATCTGGATTTAAACCTCAAGAGTGGCACAGTCATTTTCACTGCTCAGCATGTTTGGGGCTACTCTCAGCTTTGCTGAAGTCTCAATTCCTTGCAGTGGTTGGTCTGTTCTGGCCTCTAGCCCCACGCTGTGCTGCTCACTGGGTCTTTTACCAAGCACTTGCTTCAAGCAATTGGATTTTAGATGTTAGGCAAAAATCAAAAGAACAGCTCCAGAGGGCACATTTGCTAGGTCAGGGCTCTGAGAAGTGTTACAGAGACCTCCTGACACTGAAACAGTTTCAGGCAGTTGGGAACAGGCTTAATTTGGGTAATTGAGTCTGGCATGGCTGTGAGTGCACAGGGCAGAAATCCACTTTAGAGTCCCTAGAACAAGATAAGTCAAATCTACCACTTGAAAATGATTTCTTTCACATCTTTCATTGGCAATACCATGAACTCCTAGTTAATGGTGTAGCAGCTGCAAAATGTCCAGGTCACAGCTGCAATTTGGGGAAACAGGCAGGGGTTTAATTTGTTACCAAACAAGCTGAGGCTCTGAGCTGTTGTTCCCTTTGGCAGCATATTCCCACATCAGACATTCCCTCAAAGCATCCAGCAGGGACTGTGGCTCCTGGAGCTGCTCTGAGGCAAGGGGAGCTGTTCTACGTGGGTATTCAGCACGTGGAATGAGACAAGTTGCCTTTAATTAACAAATTGCCTTTAATTAAGCCCCAGCAGGACATAAAGGGACATTTTTCAAGGCACCTGAAAGGGACTGGGTGTCACACTCCTATGGAAAAACCAAAGTATTTAGTAGTGAACTCCTCCCTGGCACTGTGGAGGAACAGAATAGACCCACAGCACCCAAAGTGAGACATCTTGAGCTTCTGAGCACGAATTTTTTCAGATGCCGGGCACAGATGGCTTTGACAAGAGCATGTCCTGCTCATGGGGCTCCTCTGTTACACAAGATGACCTCTGAGAGTCACTCTGAGCTAAAGACTTACCCATCAAGGGTTCAGGACTTCTGCTCCATCATACGCTCCAAGCAACCCCTTGTTCATTATCCATGCCAGTGCCAGAGACACCATTTGTCCAGATAGAAGATAAAATTATGAAAGGGATATAAAATGAACTCCCGTGGTGAAGGCTGAGCAGAGTACATCCCTCTGTGCTGCAGCCCTCATGACAAAGTCAGGTATCAGGAGCACAAGTTAGGAATATTTTTTCCTGTGGTTTTAACCCAAAGATCCCAAACCCACACAAATCAGCAATTCAATTGGTAAGAATGTGGTGTCATTGCAGCCTCATTTGAAATTATAACACACTTTGATCTTAAAACTCAAAAAAAATCCAATTTATCCCATCCTAAAAGACTGTGTGAGATGCCAAATCTTTTTCTTCCGTTTTTATTTGGCACAGAAATTAAGAATTTCATTATAATTCATCTATCCTTACAACTCTGAAGTTGCATGGTTTCATTACCTCACAGATCTCCTAAATTCCTGTAGCCCACAAACAGCTCCATCATCTCTCTGTTTAATTGCAAATTACCTTCACTTACACCAAAAATCTCTCATGGATAGGGTGCAGACTGCCTGACAGAACTGTTTGATTATTTTCTGTGCCCTCTTTTTGAGGCTCTCCATCTCTTCCAGAGCCCTGAGTGAAACAAGATGCTTCAATTCCTTTCCCTTCCATGCTTTTGCTCACAGAGCAGCTCCTGGTTTGGTGCAGAAAGAAGGATGCACTCAGGTCCATCACTGACTGCAGTGCAGACAGCCCTGAGCCTGGGTGCACCTTTCTGAGGAAGACAATGCTCAATGTGAAGTGGCAGGGTTTGCTAAAAATATAATTTATTAACAAACAATGGACAGCTCCTCTGACCAAGCAGGCTCTCAGTCTCCTGCAGCCACCACACCTGAAACCAGAAAAGCAGTGTTCAAAATTCCTCCCACATTCCACCTGAGCTGCCAGACACATGAGAGATACAGAGGAAGTAAAAACAACTGGTCTGGTTTAGCAGAGTGATGCTCAAAGGTGTTTTCCTTGTCTCTTGCTCCATGAATAATTAACTGCCTTAATTCACTTTTCATTCTAGGTAAGGAGAGATGAGAGCTCTGTAAGCCTCCTGCTGGCACTGAACCTTGGCAGGATGGCAGGGAATGGCACAGGGAAGATTTGATCCTGCTCAGGAATGCTCTGCCCGTGGGGTTTGGTTCCTTACCCTGCAGGAAGCAGGTGTCCCAAATGTCCCCTCTGTCCTGGAGAATGGCACAGAGCATGGGGACAGCAGGTGACAGGAGGCATGGCAGCCTCATCACCTCGTTACTGTGCCTGCATGAAAATTAACCTCTGCCAGCCCTTGTATGTACTCAGGTCAGGAACTAACAAGGTAAAATCCCATGTTCCTTAAATACTAAATGTACATAGTATAAATATATATATTACATTATAAATATATATACTAAATAGATATATATATACTAAATATAAGTACTTACATAGCAGACAGTTCTAATGTTCCGTGTTAGTTATACCTGCACAAATGTGATCAGCAGTGCCCTGGAGCCAGGAGGGACATCCCTGTCCTGGGGACACCAGGGAAAAGGGAGGGATGGTCCCACTCTGCTCTGGGCTGGGGCAGCCTCACCTCCAGGGCTGGGGCACCTCGGGTGCCACAACACCAGAGACCCAAAGCTGCT
>JAWWEY010000041.1:3808747-3827261 GCA_035582745.1 Loriotus luctuosus
TCTCCCATCCCAGTATCCCATCCCATCCCATCCCATCCCATCCCATCCCATCCCATCCCATCCCATCCCCTCCCATCCCATCCCTGCTGGCAGAGCTGCCATCCCCCATGAACATCCCACACTCCCGAGGCTGCTGGGAGCGGGAAGGGCACCGCGACATTTCCATGGCGAAATTCCCTGTCCCCTGTCGCGACAGGCTCCGCCCCTCCCGGCAGCTCCAGCAGCAGGACTGGGACACGTGGTGACAAACGGCCATGGTGACAAACGGCCATGGTGACAAACGGCCATGGTGACAAATGCCCCTTGTGTGTGACGAATGGCCGTGGTGACTGTGAAATGCCAAGCTGTGTTTCCTGTCAGGTACATACAGGCAACGTGTGTATCTGTCTATGTGATATGTGTGGAAACAGACCATGGGACAGTTATAAAGATGAATTCTAATAATAACTGAGAAAAATAAAGCATGGAAGAAGGCCTTTGAACCTATCCTTTGTTTGCAATTAACCTTTTTATGAGTCTTAAGTTGATTTAGGAGCATTTGAGTTAAAGCTTTAAGGATGTTGCTTTTTGACAGGAACTTTCTGCTTGTAAGCCTTAAAGAGTTTTGCAATAATAACCTTTTGAAGTATAATTTTAGAATATTGCCTGTAGTAAGGATCTTTTGAAACTACAGCTTTAGAATATATAAAAAGGAAACATGCAGCTTGAGAAAGGAAGATGGACATCAACTCAAGGACTAATAGTTTCGACCATGGGAAGCTGGACATCACTGTTATGAGGTTTATAGTCCTTGCAATCAAAAGTTGGACCCACATCTGGAGACTGGACCTCACCAGATGAAATACACCTTCCTTCTTTCAGAAACCAAACCACCACCACCTGGGATACTCCTTTTGGGATGGACATCCTGAGAAAAACTAAATCACAGTAGTGTATAGAATTGTGACGTGAAAATTGGGAAGAGAAACTGCTGGTGAGTAAAAATTGGGAATAGAAACTGCTGAGAAAGCTGATGAGTACCCCTATAAATACCTGTAAGCCTCAACTATCAGTGTGCAGTTGGAGGGAAAACTTCCCCCACTGTACCCAGCGCTGTATTGCTCACACTTTACCATATTAATTAATAAATTGATTGCTGCTTGAATATTGGCCTGGTCAAGCTTCTTATTTATAACAGAAGGGTAATGGACACAGGCTGCAACACAGGAAATTCTTTCTAGAAATTAGGAAAACCTTGTTAACAAAGAGGTTACACAAACCCCAGAACAAGGGTCTGGAGAGACTGTGGAATCACTGGGTTTGGATGCCCTTGTTGTGAATTTTTCAAAAAGAGACATTTGCTTCTGCTCAGAAATATATTATGATTGATTTTCCCTGTAAACATTTGTATAGATGTTTAAGTAGCTGTAAATAAGCATTTTATCTCAGCAGTAGGTTAGTCATAAATGATATAAGAAATGAAATAAGTGTGGGGACAGAGGCCATTTGTTTCTGTCTTTTTTTGAAGCACCTGGAATGAGCACAGGGAGAGGTGAGACCCTGAACTGGTGGGCACTGCTCTGAGCCAGCACCTCAAAGCACAGAGCTCTGCTCTGACTTGCTGAATGTGAAATGTGTTTACTGGTTCATTTCAGTGCCCTGCATTAGAATTCTATTTCTCACACAAGTTTCCAAGTTTTACTTTTATCTTGAAGTAGATTAGAAAGCTTTTCTCCCTCCTCCCACCCCTGTCCTCCTCCCAGCTTTGCTCCCTTATGTTACAAATGGTGTGACCAATACATGAGGCTGTGTAGGGAAATCACCCTTGGAGAATTCAGTTCTGTCTGCCCTCTTACATATGTGTAAAATTTATTTTGAACCCTAAAAACATGATATTAATCTCACACAGAGTTATGAGTTTTAAAATGCCTATTTGTTCTGCTAACTTAGAGGGAAAGAGAAGGAAGCAGCTGGTTTTCCTTTTTTAATATTTCAGCTACTTTTGGTTTTAGATTTTTTTAAACTTTTTCCATACTCTCCTGCTTTCCTCCTCTTCCATTTTGTAACACTGTTATGCAGATAAAGATTTATAACATGTAAGCTTAATAGCACTAAACACTTGTTTAATTGGTAGAGATTTGGGAGGAGGCCCAGACTAATTAACACCAATTTCTACTCTATTGTCAGTGTTTAATGGATTTTAGGACCAGATCTTTTTGGAACTAAAGTTACACTGAAGGCATGTTGAAAACAGAAAATAAAATCATGTATGGCCACCTTGACAAACCATCTGTTCCTGGAATAATGCTTGGTTTTTATAAGTAACAAGACATATATGCAGTATAAACATTGAGTTTCCCTTTCGAAGCATTGTTTATAACGACATAAACCCTCCTGGAATTCTCCCCAAGTGTATCCATACACCTCTAATTTCACAATATCTCTTCCTTAAGAGAAATATATTAGTGAATATTTAGTGAATAATGAGCAACATTACTACAAGAAGTCCTGAGAGTGATCTTTATTAAAGCTCATAACTTAGCTGGCTGTTTATAAAAACACAGAAGCTAGAAAAAATATGATAGAACTCTATATAAATACTTAGTAAAATATCTTTAAAGGTCCCAAATGAGGAAGGAATAATTACAGTAAAGAGAGGATGCAACTTAAGTTCAAGTGCATTAAGCATGTGGTCTCCTCTGGCTATTTCAAGTTCTATGTGGTGCCCCCAGAGAGGACTCCTGGATGCTCAGGAGAGCCCTGTCCTGGTGAGCAGCAGAGCAGAGGATGCCCAGGCTGGCAGAGCTGCCTCCAGACACAGAAAGCCAGGTCAGATGAATCCAGTCTGGAAAAAAAATGTTTCAGCCTCTCTCGGGTGATTTTCTACAAAAGCCTTTGAAAGAACAAGAGCACGAAGGAAGTTTGGTGTCATCAGAATTTTCTGCCTTTTGAGCCTTTTCATTGCTTGGCTTCCATTTCATCAAACTGAGCTGATATTAGAGGAATTCTCACCTTCTTCCAAGTGTCTGCTTGACCTTTTGTTGGGTCAGCACCCGAGTGCCCTGGCATTAAAGCACGATGCCCTGTGATTTAATTCACTGTTCCTCAACATTTCTCTCCCTTCTCCTTTGCTCTCCAGCTCAGGGGCGACTTGGCCAGCTGTGATTTTGTATTCCTCTTGTCACTGCAGCGTGTTGCTGCTCAGAAATCCATCTGGGGAGTTGCCACTGTCTGCTTTTCACTGTTAGCACCAGAAGCTCTGGTTCCAGCCCTCTGTTTGCCCTCTGGAATGTGTCAGGGGGATGGGGGCTTAAGGGCCCTGTCACTGACTGCTAATGCAAATCCTTTGTTGTTAATCTCGCTGTAAGGAAATACAAATTTGGAATTACTTGACAGGATTCCACTGAAATCCTTGGCATTGGATGCCTTGTAGCTCCCACTAGTGTTTGAAATTTTGGTCTGCTGGCACATACCAGAAAAGGTTTCCTTTCAAATAAACTAAAATATCTAATGTGCTTTTATGTGAGGATTTTCTTGTTTCTTAAATTAAAACATTAAATGCAGTCGAGTATTTGCACAGTAGAGAGATGATGGAATTCCAGGGTTCTCTTTAAGAAAAAAACCACAATAAAAATGGATGGTTGTTCTATATGTTGGATGGTGCTTCAGAGATGATGCATTGTCCAGAACACTTCCAGGCACAACTGAGAGCTGCTTATTTTGCCTTCAGAATGGATGCTTTATTCCTGTTTGTGGAAATTTAAATGGTGGTTTCGTAGGGAAGGAAACATAATTTTTCACCCAAGCTACTGCAAGGTATAAATACATTTAGCATGTCTTCATCTCAAATTCTGTGGTGTGAATCACATGGAAATGATTGGAGCTGAAGTAATTTTGGTTGTTGGCCAGATTTTAATTTTTCACTGCCCAAGTGTTTTTCACATGTTTATTTACCTGAAGATGAGAGAGCACCAACCAATTAGCAGATGGTTCCAGGAAACACAACGGATATTCCAGTTAGTAAAAAAAATAATTTAAATGTGTTATTTGTCATCAAGGTGCATGATATGTGACTGGCCTTTTAATGGCTTTTAGAAATGTGCTTCACATAATTTGAGGCAAGCTTTCTTATCAGTATGTCGTGCAATTAATTTAATCTTGTTTCTGTTATTTCCACAGTATTTTTCAATTCAGTGAACCTCATTACATTTGCAAGTGCATTAAATTAGAGTCTGGATAGAAGAAGAGAGATGATTATCAGTTAATTTAATTATATTTCTAGGTTTGCCCATTGAATGATATGTCTGCCATTGTTGTTGCAGCCTTTACAGCAGTAGCACTGTGCAGGAATTAGTTCTGATTCCATGTAAAGTTTGTGTTATCTGATAACTCCTGACAACTGCTGCAGCCACATGTTCAGTAATTTATGAGTCTAATCAAAAGTCATTTACTTTAAGCCTGAAGGCTACAGTATGCAATACTTTCACTGTATTCACCACCCCATTTTTGGCTCTGCATATGTGGGAATGTTTCTGCAGAGCTTGACACCATCAATTAAGAAACACAACTTCATGGCCTTACAGTGATTGCAGGAGCAAGGAAATGTTCCCCTGGCAGGGATTTTCCAGCCAGCTGGACTCTGCAGCTGGGAATGTTCTTTTTTAAGGGGGAGACAAAAAACAACCCCCAAAATTCACCATTATGCATTCCTTCATATGAAATGCTCTTTACTTTTACTAATAAAGTTATGTGCTCCTTTAGGCAGAGGTGCTACAACCTGAATTTTCATGCTCAACTTCTAACATGGTGCCTGTCAATGTTACTGCTTTTTGCAGTAAATAATATTTTTTTACTCCTTTTGCAACTCTGAAATTTAGGTTTTCCCCCTAAAGTTTTGTGCCACATGTTTGAAATTTCAAGGTTCATGGAGTTTGCCCTGACATCTGGGAATCCTAAGGATGAGGCTTCTGAGACTCTCCAAAGCAGTGCTGCATTATCAATTGTCTGGATCAATTGTGTAGCTCATTAAAGGCAGATCTATTAAGGAAACAGTTTTAGTTTTTAGACATTTATAGATACCCAGTATGAATGTGAGAGAAAAAGAAATTCAGCTCTGAAGTACAGCATGTTCCAAGTTCCAATATTTTAAGATTGCTGTTTCTGAGATTTTTAGTAGTTTAAGATTTGGGAGTAAATCTGAAATTTCTTAGCAGAAATAACCCATAAATGAGGAAAAAAAAAGATTAAATCCAAATTTTACTACATTCCGAGAACTGTTCTATCAATTCCTATATTTTGGAAGGCAAAACAATTAGGTTTACATTTAAATTTATATTTATAACAATATAATTTTATTACATTTATATTTACTATTTGTACGTGACGAACCACCCTGTGGCTGCAATGCAGATAATGCACAGAGGTTGTGTACATGAAGTTGGTTCTTTTTCTGGAAGTATTTGCCACTAAAGCAAGACTTTGAATCCACAAGGTCCCATGGCTGTTCTGCTAGCCAGGCAATCTGGAGAGTTGATGGAATGTTTTATAGTGGAATAGATGGATTAAGCTTTTCAGAATAAATCTATATGAATAATTCTGATGCACTTAATGGGAGAAAAAAAACCAAAAAGAAAAGCAAATTTAGTATATTTTTGAAAATGAGACCTGTGTGTGGGTGCAGAGTGGGAGAATCAGACTGAAGAAACTCAGAAGGGCTGGATTTGTGAAGCTGAAGAATTTTCCTTGCAGAAAAGTCCCATTCTCCCAGCTGCTCCCTTCGGTGATGGGGTGACCTGCTGCCAGGGGATTATTCCTTACCTTGGCTGAGTAAAGTTGTTGTAGGGCTGGTGGAACACCAGTCTGGGTGTTCACATTAGTGAGAGATCTCCTACTTCTCCTGGGGTTTTTAAACAACTCTTTTACTGGCTTCTGCCTTGCCTGATTTGCTGGATCCCATCTCCCATGACACACCTTCACTTCTGTTTACACCTCTCTGTTTATTTTTTTCTCACTTTTGCTTACTTTTACTGTGAAGTTTCTCTTGGCAAGGATGACTGATAGACAGGCACTAATTTATTCAGGATAGTGCAGGGACATGCCAATATTGGCTGGAAAAAATGGATTTGGTGAAAATTAAAAATATAACAATTACTACATAGCTTGTTTTTCGTGAGGAGGAGTTAGTCAGGGACAAACCTCCTTCTCAGTTTATCTTGCAGGTTTCCAGTTGGGCTTTGAGGACCACATATTTGTTTTGAGTTGCAACTCACGATTCTGTAACAATGACAGTTTTTAAACCGTATTATTTTTCTAAATAAGTACAGTCTCTCTTTTCAGCTCCATTGGAAATAAGTGCTTTGAGTTCCTGCCAGTACCCAGGGTCTCTGGCAGAGTCCCCTGGAAACCTGCATGGGCCAAAATGTAATGTTATGCTCCTTTATACTGGCAAAATCATCCCCTGGAGACTGGAGAGCAGGGATAAATCCAGCTGCTTGTCCAAACACAGAAATAAAGCAAGGATTTATTAGCTAGTTTTGACTGCAATTTTGTCTGATTACAAGAGCCCTCAGCTAATGCTAAGGGCAGAAAACCAGACTTGCTCTGACTCTGAATTGCAATGGGGAGAATGAAATAGATTTAATTAATAGAGCAGTGAAATTTTTGTTTAGCTTTTTAATATATGGGAGAAGAAAGCCTCTTCTTAAATGAGGATAAAGCTACTTGCTTGATCATCATCCTACATGACAACCCTTTTGTGGTTCTCTACTTAACTTTTCTGGAAAATGCTTTTGGGTAGTTTATTTGGTTTGTTTGTTTGGTTGGTTTGGGTTTTTTTGGGGTTTGTTTGTTTTTTTTTTTTTGCTTTGTTTCAAACTTGTTAATTGCCCATGACTTCTTCAATGATGCTTGCAGTAATGTGAGTGATTTCTGCTCTCCTTATTTTTGTCAGTTCACTTTGGTATTTTCCCCCCAGCTGGTATTTTTGGAGGGACTGGAATGGAAAGAGGACATCCCTTAGTATTCTGTGTTGGAAAAGTACAGTGTTTCCTTTTCTGGCAGGAAGAATTCTTCCAAATCCCTCCTTGGTCTGAGCTGCTGCTCTTGACATCTCATTATTTGACTCAGCTGTTTCTGTTTCACCTTCACCCAGCTAATTAAGTAACTCATTGAATGTATTATTCAGTATTTGATTCTGCTATCTGAGTTGGTGAGAGATGGAATTTAAAAAAAACCCAAACAGAAACCAACAAAGAATCCCCTTGATGGGATTAGTGGCAGGATTGTTGCTGGACACGGTGGATGGAAATGGGGTTGGCTGAACATGAATCACACTTTGCTGGGGAAGGGCTGGGATTAGTGCTGATCATTCCTTGACTTCCCCAGAGTGACCTGGGAATGGTTTCAGGACATTTGTGAAGTTGGGGGTGTTTTTTGCCTTTATTTCCCCTTCTGTTTCCCTGGTCCTGCAGGGCATCCCACGCTCTGGCAGGTCTGATGGGGGCTTTGGCTGCTGCTGGAGCCCGGCCTTGAGCATCATCTTGGCTCCACTGCCAACACAGATTATTTTCCAGGGCTTTTGGCAATTTTAAAATAGTTTATTTCTTTTTCTTGGATTAGAAATGTAAACAGGAGTGCTCTGCAAATGAGCAAAATCCAGTGTTCAGCTGTGAATGATCCGTTTGCATCCCTCTGACTTTGACTGCCTTTGTGAGTAATCTTTTGTACAAAAGAGAAGTGTTATTACAATTAAATTAATTCCCTTTTTTGCTTCAGACTATTTTTCCTTAATATTTACATTAAGCTACTGAATTAAACATGACTTTAAGTAATCTTCTCATTCATGTAAAACCCACATATTTTTATCATATCAATTCAAGCAAACCTTTTAAAATATCTTTTCATAAACCCAAATTAACAAAAAATTACTATCACCAGAGAAATCTAGCCTTGATTTTGGATGCAGGAGATTGAAGTGTATGAGTTCACAGATTGTTTCATACAGTGTATGAACCAGGTACATCAAGGATTTGAATATATTCCTTTAGAATTCCAGAAAAGTTTTCTGTTTTCAACTAGCAGTTCATTGTTCTAATGGAAGTGTCTCCCTCTCCTCCTTCCAGGGCTGGATTGTCCTTTCAGCTTTGATCAGAAGCAGATTTGGGCTCTGGGATGCCTTAACTGGCAGGAGTCCAGTGAGAACTGAGCTCCCAGTGAGGAGTTTTCAAAGTGACTCTGGTGCCAGCCACCAAAAAGCCACTGGAAAATCCTCATCAAACCTTCCCCAGAACATCTGATACTGATCTGAGTTTCTAGAACAGTTCTTACAATATATGCAATAGTTTGAGTGGATCAGCACAAAAACAATCACTAGAAAGTTCTTCTTGCTGGTTTTAAATGATCAATACTTTTCCTCCTGATGCGGCTCTGTTATATTTAAGTGGGAGCTCCTTTCTGAAAGGTTTCATGGCAAACTGTATCAGATGCTGGTTTTGTGTAATTAATGTTGTTTTTACATTATGTGTTGAAGATTGGGGTAGTTCCTAAAGCAAATTCCTAGAGCTTTTAAGATGTACTTGCACTCTAAATTTAGGGTGACCTGAGTCAATCATTCTCTTAGTTGAGCATATTCCTAACATTTTTCATTTTCAAATGAGAGTACATTTTGCCTTTAGCTAAAACTGCTTTTGGTCTGAGCAGTCACATACTTTTGGGTCTTGATATTCCAAGAAATAGGGAATCCTTTTCCTTATTCCAAGGGACAAGGATGACTTTTGGTGGGAGTAATTACTTTGGAATAGACTCTGACCTCTTTGCCTTGCTTTTGCAGTTGCAGTTTTGCTAGCCCAGAAGGAAGATTATTGTTCTGTGCAAGGAAAAATAAGTATTTGGCTGGGATATCTCCAGATTAGCATTCTGGCAGGTACCTTTTTATACTCATCTTCTTGCTAACGAGAAGATACCTAAATATTTTATTACGCTACTAAAAGACTGAGAACATTTTATGAGACATGAACTTTAATGAGACATGAAGTAGGAAAAATTAGACTCAGTCTTTCAATAATTTGGGACAGTGAAAAATGTTAATGTTGTCTTATCATACTAACAAGGGCTCAGAATATACACAATTGTATCAGCAAACTGAATTTGTATTCAGTTATTTTCTTGGTTAAAACTTGTTTTGAATGCCTACTTTTTATGTTCTTTTCTAGAGAAAGGCTCTAGCAATATTTCTTACTGCTTTATTCCAGTGAGAAGAAGTTAAAACATATAAAAACTTAACTAAGTTTGGGGGTTAATTTAATGTAAAAAACTTAACTAGAGTTGAAACAAGCAGTTAGATTCCTTTTTTTTTTAACATATAATTGTCATAGAGCTTATGACTGGTTTATATTTGCAGGTTTGCATTGTGTAATAACATGTTCTGTGGCACTGTACTTTTATGTGCTGAATTTATTTACTATTTGAATCACAAAATAATTCATGAAATGTGATGTTCTCTTTGCTGTTTAAATAAGGCCATATATTAATTATGTTGTATAGAGTAATAAGCAAGCTTCTCAAATTATTTAAGCTGTGAAAATTGATCAATGACTTCAAAACTGATGTATATACTTGATGAATAGATGTGGCTTTAATTCATTTTCACTGGTGCAATGTCTTTTAAAATGAAATATTCTTCACCTGAACTTAAATATCAAGTGAATGATTTCTTTTAAATTCTCTAAAAATTCTCAGCTGCATTTCAAAACCTATTTTTTCCCCAGACAGTAAGAGAAATGCTTGTCTTTTTTCTCATCATGTGCTCCACCCAGCCTCATTGCTAGGGACAACTTCTTCTCATGTATCTAAATGCTTATATGCAAATAAATTTCAAGACAGTTTTTCTTCACACAGTTGTATCTACAGCTATAAAATATTCCTGAGAGCAACCTGCTGCTCTGAATTTCCAGGAGCAGCAGCAGCAAGGTGCCCTGGTGCCAGCCCCAGCTCATTTATGGCTGAGCAGAGGGAGAGCTCAGCCAGGTACAATGAACATTTCTCCCTGCATGTCTGGGGCTCTGGTGAGTCACAGGAGTTATAAACACAAGAGCAGATAAACATCCACTTTTTCACAGTGTTTCTTCTGTATTTTCATTGCTCTACAAATCCAACATTATTATTTTTTAGTGTGTGACACATCCATTTCCAGCTCAGCTCTGTGTTCTTATCTCTCAATTCCGTGCTCACACTTGAAGTATTAATGACTTTAGCACAAGTTATATTAATGGAACAGTTATGTCTTTTGGGTTTAAGTAGAGTTAATTTTAGGAAACTGCTTCTCATGAGAGTAATCAGAAGCAGCTGTTGGTTTTGCTGCAAAATATGAATGCACAATTAAAACAAAAAACAAATGTGACTTAGGAAACAGAGCTGTTTGCTGGAAGCATACCTTTGCTCTGCATTGCTCTGGCCATATATTCCCAAATTCAAACACTGTGGTGGGTGCTGAATTTTTACCTTTCCCTGTGCCTTTTTAATGCACCACACTGAGGTTTGTTGAAAATGTACCCACTAAAATTTCCTGAAATGTTTCTCCTTAAAATAAAAGACCTTAGAGGTATTATTCACATCATATTTCAAATTACAGCTAATTTAGTTCTCTCCTGTTTGACTATTTTCCACGTGTAGAGGGTGATTGTGGCTACCAAGCTGCTGTAAGTTATTTTCTGGCTGACTTGTTTGTCCTCTGGAAGATTCACCCCGAGTGCCTCTGGCTTGGAGCAAGCCCAGCTGCAGCAAGCACCGTGTGCTGGGCTGTGCTAGGGGCTGGATTGTTCCCACCTCTTACTGGCTGGGGAGCCCTTCTCACCTGGGGAATGTGTTTTAGCAAAATCTCTGCCCCCTGAGAAGCTGTTGGAGAGGGAGTTTTGTCCCTTGCAGGCAGAGCAGAGCACCAGGCTGATGGAGATAAGGATTTTGTGCAGATCTGCAGTGCTCAGGAGCATTTCTGAGAGAGCTTTGAAACAGCTGGAGAGTTCCCAGTTGCACTGAATCCCTTCCAGTGTTCTGTTCTACTTGTTCTGTAGTACCAGAGAGGTGTTCTTGGGCTCCTGTGCTGCTGGAGAGCTGTGTGCCTCCACCCTGGGAGTTACAGATGTCCTTGTCACCTTTTGTCATCTCCTTGGAACCAGTCTGGCTGATTGTAAGACATCCTTCCCAGCACTTATACTGAAATCTTTGCAATATGTGGGAATTTCTCAAGAGAGTTGCTCAAATCTATTTCCAAAGCTGTGTGATTGAACAACCAGAGCTCTGGGTGCAGTTTTGGCAGCTGAGGGACCTCCAGGATTCCTGGAGCCTCACAGATGCTCAGCTATTTAAACATCTGAGGTTTTGTATTGCTCCAGCTTGGAGCTGCACACCTGGGGATGTGTGCTGCTGAAGGCTGAGCTCATTTTATTATTCTCCCCCAGGAAATGCAGGTCTGCTGTCAGCTCTGCCTCTCACCAAGTGACCAGGCCAGGGTAAGCCAGGACTGTGGAGAAGCTTCACTAACCCAAGAAAAGGACTTTTATTATTATTATTATTAATTTGGTGAATTAATTTCCTTCCTTTTGTTTGTCTCTGTGGTTGTTCAGAGTGATATTTGCAATGTAAGCCTTTGGAGCGCGGCCTTGGAGTGACTCTTGTTCCATGGTCAGTGCACCATGACAGCAGGGGCAGATGAAAGGAATAGAATTGCTGGGATTGCTTTCTTATTAAAAGTGCTTCTTTTGAAGAATATGGAGCAGCTCTGGTTTTAGGTTATCACTCCCAGCCAGCAGACCTGTTTTCCCATCTCCCCCAGCCTATCTTAAGCTTGTAGGGATCCCAGTTTATACAATTCTCTACAGGGCTTTCTCTTATCTCCTTCTCTCAACTGACAATTTCCCTGTCCAAACATAAACCAGGCTATCTTGCTTTTCCTTCCTTTTTCTCTATTGCATTAAAGAACAGCTTTGAAACTCCACTGTTATGACTCCAATATTGGCTGCACAGACATTTGTTTTCCTGCCTTGAGGCAGATCAAGGCCTGTGTGCACACTGGGACCTCTCTGCTCGTAGGTGAGCACACCCAGTTCTGCACCTCAGCTCAGGGGTTTGGGTGTTAGCACCAGTACCTTGCTATTTTCAAATGCCAGTTTTCTCAATCTGCCAAAATACCGTTTTCTGAACAACTTTTATTCAAGTCAACTCTCTCTAGGCTTGAACCTACCTGGTATTGCTGGATGTGGAGTTGGAAATATTTTATCTAGTTTCGAAGAAATGATTTCTCTTTTGAAGAGTGTATTTGTAAAAATTTAACAGCAGTTAACTAAGTTATCATCACAGTGTCATGGCTGCCAAAATTTCAGTGGAGGATGTCAACATATGACCCATTCTAGAGTAGGTTAAAAAATATTCATTTTTAGTGTTGTAGATTGTAATTTTCCACATTTCTTTCTCCTTCAAACATTTATATTTATGTCATATCCATGGCTTTTTATTCAGTCTGTTTTCTGTGGTCATTAATAAGCCTGCAACTGACTTGTGGGTAAAATAAAAGAACCTGCAAAAACCGAACTCAGTGATTTACTAACACACAAATTAAGTCATTTTTCATCATTGTAATGTTCAATGCCTACAAACACGGATTGCAATCTCTTTTTCCAGGCATCTAAATCAGAAATGAGAAAAAAAGAATGTTAAATATACATAGGCTCTTATATTTTCTGAAGGTTTGACACATCCACAAAGAGGCAGCATTATCTGGGTGCTGTGGCAAAGGGAGATGCCTTCAGTAGCCATTGTGATTATTATTTTTGGAATGAGGAATTGTTATTTCATCTTGTTGAAAAACCTTATGGTCCTTTTTTGGTCAGAAAACCATGTGCAAAGGAACAAGGAGGTTAGAACAGGAGCTGCTGCTCTGTCGAGTACAGAGCTGAGACCCTGGGTAAAATGGTGGCTGAAATTCCTGTGGGGAATGGGCAATTCCTGTGGTGGGCATGGAAACCTCACCCTTAAGCCCTGGGGCAGTTTCAGGGTTAAGGTTTTTTGGTGTCTCTCTGAACTTTTACACTGCTGCCTTTTGATTGTTCAGGGTTTCACAAACACAAATGCAGTTTTTCAGTGGTTTTTTTTCAGCTGCCAGAAATCCTGACTCAGATTTTTGATTGATTTTTCTGCGAGTTCAGTTCTGTGGAATGTACTTGATGAACTTGGAGCAATCAGAAGTTAGGCTGAGAAAGGTGTTGGGCTACAGAAACCTCCTCTGTCACTGTCCAGTGCTGTGCTTTTGGCCCACAGCCACAAACCCTGAGTGCTCCATATTCAGGATATCAGAATTGCTGCCTCTGTTGAAACACAGACAGCTATTATCACTCTTAGTGGTCTAGTTGTCTCCTTCTACCCTGTATTGTTTAAATATTTGGTTTGCATATTCTAAATGTTAAAATAAGTTCTTCTACCTTTACAGAACGGAGGATGAATTACCCATTATAATTTCCTAGTCAAATTTAGACTCAAAAATATGATTCATGATCTTAACTAGTTTCACATAAGAAGAAATCAACCTGCTGATCAGAAGCTGCTGGAGTTCCCTTTGCACTTTGAAATTCCTGACAAGCAGCAGACAGTGGCTGATAAAGTATTTGCCATGAATGGCATCTGAGATTTCTGTTATTTTTGCTTTTGAGGGTACCAGATGGGAATTATGTAAAGTACAGTTAGCTGGAGCCTTCAGAGGACATGCACATTTGGGGAGATAATTCTGCAATTCTGCTCTCTTGTTGTTGTTTTGTTCCCTCAGCACTGCAGGAGCTCTGAGGACAGGAGAGATCCCTGTCCTTCCTCTTCCCCTTCAGAGCCTGGGATTATTCTGAAAGGGTTTTTTGAACCTTTATCCATTAATTACACGTGAAATGTTTGCACCATGGAGGGGCCAGCAGAGACAATACTTAGTGGAGCAGCTCTGCTGCAGAACCTGTGCTCATCTGGTGCCAAACCCTGTCCTGGGTCTGCTCTTCTGAAACTTCTTCAGACCTCCTGAATATCAGCTTCACCTTGGCTTTACTGGATCATTATATCCCATTAGGAAATGGATTTTTCCAGCCTGATGAGCAAAAAAAAAGAGTATTCTTGTTGACTATCTGATGTGATTTACTCAATATTATCCTTTGATTATTGTCACATAATTTTGTGGAATGTATTTCTCTGACTGCATCATTAATATCATTAATATCATTAATATCATTAGGCTCAGTAAAAGTAATTCCAGTGTAAAAGGATGATGGTCAACATTTTTGCTGTAAAGTTAACCACAGCTATTAGTGTTCTTTTGAACCTGTTATAAGGAATGATGAAATTGCATGGTTAATCAGTTTAGGCAGTGAAAAATTAACGAGGAATACTTTCTATTTGGTGGGAATTTAAAGCTGCAGAAACAAGGAAACAAAACTGGTAGCAGATCTCAGATTATTTACCTCAAAGTTCTTTATTATTGATCAGTTTTGAGGCAGTTTTTACCAGCTATGACTGCAACTCCACATCATTCCAGGGATTCCAAAGGGAAATAACTGTCTTTGTCAGGATTCCTTCAGTGAACATTGCTCACCCTAACAACTGGCTGATGCTATTTTTACTTTTGCATTTATGGCATTTCTTTTATGAGATAATGGATTGTGGAAGAGAGAGCTTGTGTGACTCAGATGTTTTAGGGACAGCCTTTCTATACAAAGCTGTTGTATGTTGAAACACAAAATGGGAAGGAAGACTTTTAAAAGCAGTAACTGAAAAAAGCCTCTTTTCCTAATTTTGTACTAATGCGCCTGTAATCCTTCTAAAAATCAGAATTTCTAACAAATTACCTTACAAATTCATTTAATATTTTTCATTTTGATGAAGATATGCTTCATCCTATCCACTTAAAGGGATTTTAGGATCCTGTCAGGCTTCAGTGAGTGCTGAAAAGCAGTTAATTATGTTTGTGTTTAAGGATACATGTTTTACAGAACTGCAGCTCTGTTTTAGTGGAAGATATTATAGTAATTCTTTAGTTTCTGTTCAGCTAGGATAAAACATAAGAGTATTTTTCTTTTTGCTTCAGAAGAGTGAATATAATGGTTGTCTTCCAGAGGATATATTAGTTGTGTTTTCACTTGGTGGATGCATGACCCTGCCTGAGTGCTTTAGTGCTGTTCTGAATGAATTTATAAAAAATCACTGGCTCTTTTAAACAGTCAGTTAAAATATGTTTAAAAAATACTCTTCTTTAGTTTTAGGGATAAAATTTAAACATCTGGACTTACTGTAGCAAGGAATCTGGCCTGCCACATGTATGACACACTTTCACATTAATTCCTTGAGTTTGGGGCAGCACTGAATTCAGCCCCTGGCAGTGACCCCTGTGATAAAATAACCCAGCCCTGCCAGGGCATCTCCATTTCCTCTTGGAATACAGAGGTGGCACCATGTGAGATGGAAGTCTCATTATCATTTCAGTTTTACTGATAATGACACCCCTGGAATTTGCCTCTACAGCAAGAAATGCAAAGTTTAGGAGGGTAGCTGTTCACAGAGTTTGTCATTTGATGCACTTGTATAAGTGAAATCTGAGGCTGGTTAAATTGCAGGAATCCATCTAAGAAAAAATCAGGTTGTAATTTGTTTTGTTTTGGTTTTTTTCCTGGTTTTTTTCGGGTCTCTCTTTTTTTTTGTTTTGGTTTGGTTTTTTTGATGGAGAGTTTGGTTGGTTGGTTGGGGGGTTTTATTTGTTTTGGTTCATTTTTGGCTTTTTTGTTTGCTTGTTACTTTTTTACAGAGCATGGTGTTCTAGATAAAGAAAATTTCAGCCTGTTTACATTATAACAGTGACTCTTTCCCCTCATTCTAATAAATTATTATTTTATTATTTTATTATTATTGCCACTTGTGCTACCACTAGCACCCCAATAAAATCCTCACAATTGACAAGGAATAAGAAACCACTTTACAGGCACGTTGTTTACTGAGCTGATGTACTACATATTAGTTGAGGCACAATTATTTGAATAGATCCACTCCTACCCCCCTTCACCTTGGCAAAGAATATTGGATTTTCCAGTTCAGTGAGTGTCTGGTCGTTATCATTCATGTGCTCTATTGCAGTTATTGTTAATGGTTATATGAACAGCAAAATAGGAAGCATATATCACCTGTCAGCCTGTGTTCTCTAGGCCCATCTTGGGGTGAATTGTAGTAGGATTAAGAGCAGAAGCTGCTAAAATTCAGGTTTCATGAAGAAGTTGTGGAATTTTTTTTTTCCCCTCCAAGGTTTAGGATTTGTGTTCAGTCTTTAAGGGAAAAGTATCAGTATATTAGGATCATAAATTCTGAATTGGTCTTGCCAAAAAGTAATTTAGAAAATTTACCAGATCGAATAAAAAGTGTGTTAACCTGGTTTATAGAGAAAGAGGGAGAAATACATTTTTCTGCTCTAATGTGACTCTAACAACTTTCTAGTTTAAGGGAAATGTGTGCAGTTACACTTACCATGGAGTGAAAATAATTCACCAAAGCAATGTTCTGAGTTCAGGAACAGTGCCATTTGTGCTCCATCAAAAATGGCCTTTATGGAATCAGTTTTTCAGCTTTGAAATTGATCTCCTGTCACTATTTTACTTTGTTTTAAATTGTGCAGCTTAGATACTATCCCGTATTCATGCTTGGGTAACTTGATTGAACTGAAAGAAAAACTTTATCAAAAGCACACACTTGTGTATTTTAGCCTATAATATAGAAAGAACAGAGAGAAAATGTGATGTGGGGGTAGCAGGTGGGGGTGATCACATCTCTGATGTAAATTTATCCCTCAGATTCTTTTGGCCATGCTGAATTGTCATTTCTTAATATGAAATTCTTCATTTTGTACATTTTTTTAAACAATGCCACCAGATTTGGTGAGATAATCTTTTAAATGGAATTTTGAAATAAGTATGGCAATATTTTTACTGGGTCAACATATCGCCTACTTCATTGATTAAACTGGAACATTCACATTTTATCAAGTGTCAAATAGTTGAAGGTTACTGGATTGAGGATGAAGGATTCTCCTTAGGATTGGGAGAAATGTGTTGGTGTGAATTCTAACATTTGAGAGAGGCCTCTGATGCATTTTAAATACAGCTCTAGTTATTCAATTTTCACTGGTGAACTGTTGACATCCAATCAACTGTTGATGAACAAACTCAGACCAAAAAAAAAGGGTGTGTTTTTCAATATTATATGTGCTATAACAGCACTTGGGATTGCCATGAGATATTTCAGAGGCCAAAAGAGGAGGAGTTTCTGAAACAGAGTGGATGAGTCAGTGAGATGAAATCTCCTGGTTATGAAATGGCAAAGGAGCCCTTACCCTGCTCAGGTAAATCAGTCCCTGCCCTGCTCAGGTAAATCAGTCCTTACCCTGCTCAGGTAAATCAGTCCTTACCCTGCTCAGGAGATGAGTCCTTGCCTCTTTGGGATGGTCCAGAGCCTGCAGCCTTAGCCCTGAGGCTCAGCTCATGGCTGGTGCATTTCAGTAGAAAAGCTTTGTGTTTAGACAGGAGGGACAGTGAGGGTTATGGAGCTACTCTGGAGGATTTACAGCTCCTCAAAGTCAACACTGTGATGCTTGATGCTCTATTCCTACTGGATTTTTCTGTTGGGAATAGATGATTTAAGATGTCTGGTGAATGACAAATTGCAGATTATGAGACTAATAAAGATTAAAAAATGCATTTTGATGGCTACTTTTTTCCTTTAATTTCTCTACTAATTTAATAAAAGGAGGAGCAAACTGATTTTCTTAATTTTTTTGATTGATCCAAATCTGATTAACTTCTTGTTATGCTGCTTTAAGATTACCTGGCACCTCTCTCTCCCAAATGCCATAGCTCATTTTTGCATTCATCTTTCATACACGTTGTGTGGGAAAAACATTTGAATATGTTTTTGAAAAAAACAGTCTGAATATACAGTGAAAGCAGTTATAAAGAAAATGCAGGAACTGTTCCATTTCAGTTATATACTGAAATGTCCTCACATACTGCACAGTACTACACAGAGATACTTATTATCTGCACTCCAATTAAAAATACTGCATTGGTTTATTAGACATTTGAAAGTATTTACTACTAAGTAAAAGTATTTACAATTAAGGAATCAATATTCCTTATTTAAAAAGAAGGCTAATTCCTCAGTGCACATGGATCTATACACAAAACCACAAAATCTATGTGCACAATTGAAGAAAGGGGTTTAGGGGCATGAAGGGGCTGTGTGGTTTAATGGTTTGTTTGATGGGGGGAGATTGGTTTGGTTTGCTTTGGCTTTTTTCTACATCTCTTGACCATCTCTATGTGGTATTGCAGAGTCCCCAGCATGAGGTGAGAGATGAGTCTGACTCCATGTTCTTAGAAGGCTGATTTATTATTGTATTACATATTATATTATATTATATTATATTATATTATATTATATTATATTATATTATATTATATTATATTATATTATATTA
>JAWWEY010000041.1:3827419-3854871 GCA_035582745.1 Loriotus luctuosus
GAGATAATATTGTTTTTTCTCTGAGGCTTCTCATCTTCCCAGGAGAAGAAATCCTGGCAAAGGGATTTTTCAGAAAATATGACAATGACAATCTCTACGTCTCTTGAGACAGAGTTGTCCTTTTGCAAGAAGCTGTCAGGGCTGTTTGTGTTCAGTGATGCTTTGCTCATCACTTTAGTGCTGCTGTGGAGGGCAGAGCACCTGTCTGGGGGGAAGCAGCCAGGCAAAGGTGCAGGAGGAGCAGTGCACTGTGTGTTTGCTGACTGCAGAGCTCCATGGATGTGCTGCTGAGACACCTGAGTGGAAACCAAGATGTGAGCTTAGCCCTGGGAGCAGAGCACGTGCTGGGGATGCTGAGAGCTGAGCATTTGGGAGCAGAACCACGGCTGTGCCTCTGACATTTGGCTGTTTTCCTTGGCAGGGCTGGCTGAGCTGCTCTGTGTGCCAGGGGAATGGCTGTGGGGCACTGGCTCTGCTGGGACCAGTGTGTTTTTAGCTGTGTGCCTCTGAAAATGCTTGGGAAAGCAAAGGGTTCTGCTGTCTTCATGGCAGCACAGCTTGGCAGATGTTTCAAAGCAAACTGGGCTTGTTTACCTACACTGGGCATGGAAGAAGAAATAGCATCTCAGTCACTCTCTCCTTGCCAACAAGAACAAAAAAACTGACTCTTGGTCGATAAGGAAACTTCTCAAAGCTCAATTATATCAACTTGCTGCCCGAGGCTCCAGCCCAATTCTTTATTTCCCCTGGATGTTGAAGCAATAGCTGTCATCATCAGAGCTCCTTTTGAGTTTGCTGTGATAGGAGCAGTCCTTTGGATGCAGAGCTCACTCTGCCTTTGTTTCTGCATTCTTATTAGTGGGATGACAAAGCACTGGGCCAGGAGGCTGAAATAATTTCCAGTGTATGAGGCACTGATAATTTGTGGCCTGACTACTCGTGACTTTTGAAAATAGGTAGGAACTGAACCATTTTAAGTTTCTAATGGCTGTGGGTTAACCCCAGTAGGCAGCAAATCCCCACTCACTCCCTCTCAGCGAGGCAGAAGTGAGAAAGTTCGTGGGTTGATTATTAAGGGGAGTCTTGAGACCAATATGAAATTCTGCTTCACTTTTTAACTCGAGAAAGCATAGTAAATGTATAGCCAGCTTTTGGGGAATGCCACTGTTCTGCTGCACAGAAACAGCCATATTTTGTGAAAACATAATAAAAGCATGAAACTCGAATTGTTGTGAGTGTAGTGTAATATCAAAGAGAAAACAGATCTTTACAGAGCCCTAATTTTCCAAGGCACTTCTACAGTCATCACACATCTTATGTCATTAAACAATTCCTGTCCTGTCACTCTGTAATCTTGAAACATCGCTATTTGATTTAAAATTTATGCACTACACAGCCCAAAATTACTGAACTCCATTTAAAAGTTCAGCAAAAATCCTCTTCAGTCTTGAAGGAACTTATTCTGTGAAAATTGGACTTAAGTGAAGTGGTTTTGTTATTGATTTATACCCTGTGCCCACACAGTTGCCTCTCAGTAAACACTGGCAGCCACTTCAGCATCTTCACTTCACAGAGTGAATCCTGCTCCTCTCAGCATCCTCACCTCTCCTTGGGATCTTTGATCAGCTGAGTAGGGCATGGCTTTGCAAGTGATGCTCTGTCTTTTCCTCAGGCACTCATTTATGAAAAATACAGGACTATCTTTGAGCTTCTATTTATTTCTCTGTCAAATATGGCAAAACTTAGTAAAGATATTCTAAAGATTTTGAGGTGTCTGAGGTATGAAGCAATTTTATGTGCTTGTTTCATTTAGGAAACCTGACTGAAAAAAATATATATTCCTTCAGGAATTGTGCTGTGCCCTTGTGCTGTTGTTAATTTGAAAACATAAACTGTTAAATTAGGTTTCTTTCTCTAAAAGTTATATCTGTACTCTGGGTATATATTGCCAGTTGTCACCTTACCCAGCTCACACAGCGTGTGGCTGTGCTGAAATTACACCAGCATCACACCTGATAAATCCCTGGATTTATCAGGAATATCTATTGATCAGCTAGATTTCAGTGATTTCAAACATGACTATGTATGTGGCTGTTGGTCTACCTGGCACCTAAGGCAATTTTATTAGATAAATAAAATATGGTTTAAAAATCCAGTTTTAACAGTTCAAAACTGTTAAAATTTACAGTTCTGGAAATTCTTGTGTATTTTCAGCCTTGAAAGTAGAGGGATACATAGAAAAGGAATTTCAGATTTGACCTGTGTGTTTAAATGATGTTGCATTAAGGAATCTTAAGTGTTTTTGTACTGTCCAAACTGACAAATTTACTAAATGGCAGTTTCTGTTGCCAGCTTTGAAAATGAAATATTTACTAGCCCAAAATTAAGTCTTAACCTGACCTAGGCTTCAAAAGCCAATATTTACAGCTGGATACTGCTCCGTGACTGATTCACATCTTAAAATTACATCTGTATCTTCAAATGCTGCCTATTTTCTGTGTGGTTTTGGGAGATGTGAGGAGAAAGGCGGAGGTTTCACCCTCGGGTACCTTTGCATCGCTGGGCTAATGAAACATCTGTTTGGAGAGAGGAGGGGAGTGTGAGGCTCGAGGGTTCTGTGCTGGGCAGACGTGTCTGTGCATCCCTGAGTGTTTGGAGAGCGTTAGGGGAAGGACAAGTGACTCCTGAAGGTGAGAGAAGAAAAAGAAAGAGGAGGGTGAATGTTTTATATACTCCAGTCCATAAAGCTCCAGCAGCAGCAGTACCTGTTCCCTCACACAAGTCTTTATTTAGGAAAAAGTCAAAGCTTTCCTTGGGGGGAAAAAAAAAACAACTTTTGATAGCATTGAAAATGAGCATAAGCAATGGGCTGGAAGCAGCAGAAAGCAGAAAAAGCAGCAGAAAGCAGAAAAAAGCAGAGCTGGGTGCTCACTGGCACAGCAGGGTGGTGGGTGGCTGTGTGGGAGGGCACACACACACCAGTACTTTCAAATCTCTATTAAAAATACAGCAGTATTTTTGTAAGCAGTCATTTCTTTATTATAAAATTTTTCAGTTAAGTTTTTAAGTCTTGCAAACCTTCCTCTTACAGTCTACTTTTATCTAGAAACAAGAGAAAAAAGCTCCCTTAATCCTGGAGAATTTGATTTTAAATCTGTGCTCAGACGGGTTGTTTCCTTTTTGACTCCCCTGAGTGCCCCAAGGCTGCCCTGAGCCATCAGAAATAGGTGAGGGTGGCCCAATTTCCTCCTGGTTTGAGCTTGTGCACACAAACCTCTTGGTCCACAAACGTTAGTAAATAGAGATGAAGATACTTCTTTCAAAATAAAACTCCTCTCCTACATCTTTGACATTGCAACTGTTGAAGACATTCAAATCCTTGCATTGGTTTGTTAATTTGATGAGGCTTCTGCCTGAGTTGCTGGGGACAAACTTAGTGAAGACTTGAATGTCACATTCTAAGGTTTCATTTTTCATTTATTTTCTTCTTCAGTAAGTATTACTGTGTGGTTAATTTGTTCTCTGGGATGGATGAAATAGAACTAATATGAAATTCAAATGAAATTCCTCTGCTGGCAGCCTGTTTGTTAGCAGCAATAATGAAACATAATAGCCAATGGATAAAGAAACACATTAAGTATTTTTTCTCAATAATTCAGGGGTTTGAGATATTTAACCAGTCAATAAAAATATCCAGAAGAATCAATAACCTAGAGTTATCAAGACTGTGTACTTTTTTAATTTTAGATATATGTGTGTGTGCATATTCTTATTTTGTGTAAGATCATGTTACATTTTAAATACTTTAGTCATTAAAAGGAGTCCATTTCAGCTGTACAAATTTCAAACAAACAAACAAAGAAACAAAAAAAATAAACACCCAAACGATGCAAACCACCTTTAATCTCTAAACTACTGTCTGTTTCATGAAACTGGAAGCCAATACTGTGAAGAAAAAAAACCATTATTTCTTGGGGTGCCAAGGACACGTGTAAAACACCTGACCAGCAATCGGTTTATCTTTCACGGGAGGCTGAACAGGATTTTACAAGGTTATTTGCTTCCACCTACTGCTCATCCTTGATATTACAGAAGAACCCAGGCGGGGGAACCCTGGGATGGTTGGAAGTGCAGAGGCTCATCCTTCCTCCCCTGGGCTCTGGGTGCACAGGAATTCGCTTTGCCTCTCCCTGTGCCTTGTGTTCACACGAGGAAAGGGAATAACGCTGGAAATTCACACCATTTTTATAAAGTTTGTGCTTCTTGTGGTTGTTTGGGAGGTTTCTGGCAGCCTGTGGTGGGATGGCAGGGAGAGAGCAAACTGCAGTGTGCGATAAAGCTCAGGGCATTCAGGGTGTGGGGTGTTAGCAGCACCAAGGGATGCTGCAGGATGGTGATTTCACTGTTCCTGATTGCAATTCCAGGAGTGAAATTAAATGTACAATTACAGAAACTATGTAAAGTAAAGTGTGTGCAGGTTTCTACTGCATCCTAAAGCCAAAATCTCATTCAGGGCCGTGTTACTCCCAATAATTACTTGTGCTTTCTAGAGCTTTCACTTCCCTCTGGTCAGTAACATTTTTTTTATAGTGCTACTGTTGATGAAGATGGCAGATCTGTTCTGCTGGTGGTAGATTTGTACAGTAAAATTTTTATACAACTGTTGATAAGTGGTACATTTGTTCCCCGGTGTGTTAAACTTGAAAAATCCGAGCCCTTAAGCTTGTTCTTGTCCTGCATTACCCCCAAAGTCCTGCAGAAAACCTTGCTTTGTTTCCCTGTTGCTGCCACCAAACAAAACAGACCAAAAAGGCAATTTATATAAAACATAGAGCTCTTAATATGTTTGTAATAATGATGTTGTTTAATTGGCTGCTAAGCAGTGACACCTAGAGAAAAAAGGAATTGTGTTGGTTTTAAACTGAAATGGATGAGAGGGCTTTCTATTTAATTCTATCTTTTCCATGAAACTTCCATAGAATACTTCAATTCAGTGAGGTTTTCTATCATTATGTAAAATACCTAAAATAATTCTTCAAAAGGAAAATATTTTCTGAGTTTTTACTCTTTTTTTTGGTGATGTAACAACATTAAAGAAGGAGCCTGATCCATTGTTCAGATCTCTAGGATTTTACAATTGCTTTTCAGCAATGGTTCCTCTCCATCTCAAATCATTCATAGAGCTGGGAAATTTGCAATACACATAGGAAGTGACAGCACTTTGTCATTTTGCACTTAGAGAAAGTAGCACAGATGTCTCCCAGAGAGGAACATTCTCATCTCTTCCCTTCTTGCTCTGAGATTGACAGATGATTCATTTTGATGATTTTTAAAGCTTAGGGTCTGTGTACATTTTTTCTTTAAAAGAGGTATATCTAGGATGTAGACATATACTCAAATATTTAGATTTAAACATAGATTTGATTAAGTCAGTAGCTGCACTGGTTTAAAGAATTACAACACTAATTGCTTCAGAAAATTAACTGGTTTTTATCTTGCCCTTGTGCAGAAGTCTGAATCCAGGTGTTTAGCCTTAAAAATACACAGCTATTTCTTTTAAATCTGACTGCATAATTTTAACGATAAGACATTCTTGCAGTGAGCCTGAACCCATGCAGATGTGGCTTTCATTGCTAAAGATGCAGTGGTTAATTTGTAAAGATTCACTTTCCATTTCTGTAGATAGCCGAACTCTAGGGGATGAAATACTTGTCTAATGTTCAGGGGTAAAACACAGAGCAGAAATGCTGAAATTTGCCATTCAGCCTGAATCTTTTCCTGGGGCTGGTCTGGGTTCCAGGTGAGGTCTCAGTTCCAGGTGAGGTCTGGGTTCCATTTGAGGTCTGGGTTCCAGGTGAGGTCTCATTTCCATTTGGGGCCTGGGTTCCAGGTGCTGTCTCAGCTCCAGGTGTAGCTCGTTATCTCATCAACTCCTGATTGAGCAGAGCAGGCTCAGCTGGGCTGGCCCCACCTTTTTGGGGCTGAGGCTGCTCTGGTGCCTCTCCTCGCTGCTCCAGACAACCAGGCCACATAAACTGTGCTGAGAGGAAGATGGGTTTTGTTTCATCCAGGTAAAACTGTATTTTTAATTGTGTAATGAATGCTTGTGAACTTGGGCCTCTTAGAAATTGCTTTTAATGGGGAAGGACAGTGGTGAAATGGCAAAATTCACTGTTCCATGGGCAGCAGAAGGGACCAGAGTGCTGTTGAGTGTTCAGGTATATCCATCATGCTGAGAGCCTGTAATAGCCACGACTACAGTCTGAGAGGAGCTACTTTATTCTGCTTTCAGTTAATTTAGGCCAGTGTGTGAGACAGAGCCACTCTTGTCCTTGGTAATATGGAAAGAGATGATTCATTTCTGATTAACCAATAAATATGTTAAAGAACATTACACTCTTTCCAAAAGGTGACTTAGGGCACAGCTAGGACATGAAGACCACTGGTGCTAATGGAGCTTGAATTCATTCCCATGAGGGAGAAGGCTTTTGAAAAGCTGAGCTTTTTTCCTTCCCCAAAAAGAAGCAGGTGTAAATATCCAAACAGGCTCAGGAAGTGAGCCTGTAGGCAGAGAGAGAATTTCCTTCTTCACGTGGGAGACGTGGGGAAAGACTGTCTGGCTGCCAGTAAGGCACACTTGAAACAAAATTTTTGAGTGTTATATTCCCCAAACTGCAATGTGGCTCCCCATGAAAAGTGGTGGAATATAAAGAGTATTAGAGGTGCTGATTCATGTATTAGATTGGCTAGAATAACAAATGGTTTTTTGCTTCTTAAGAAGTGACACAACTTGATACGCCTTATGAAACCATCTTTAATATAATTTGCTGTGAATGAAAGTATTTTTTTCCAGGAAACCTTGCTTTATCTTACTTGGTTGAATTATTTAATTTTTTGGGATCTTTTATAGGTAGGTAGGAAGTCTTTGGCTTTGAAGTAAAACCAGTCCTTCATTAAAGATGAATAGACATGCTGTAGAAGAAACATAAATTCTTTACTTTACATTCATTTTCATTTTTAATAGGAGCTGCTATTTGCTATCAGCATTTTAATTTATGGGCAAGCAACTAACCAATAATCTGAAATCTGATTAGAGTAGTTCTAGCTTTGTTGAGAGGTTGGGGAAGTGCTTTTCACAAAAAATTGTCCCTCAGCCATATGTTATTCTTTTCCCAAAAGAAATCTCTAAAGCTGCAGTGGTTAAAATTTGCTTCCAAAAATATCCTCACTAGAAAAGTAAAGTTGGAAAGAACATTAGTAGGGCACTTGTCTACAGTTTAGTGACTTGACTTGTATTTGGCTTACTCAGTTTCCAGTAGTAACTTGCTGTAAAAAGGGTGACTGAAGCAAAAAATGCCTTTTGGAGTGTAATTTTTGTGATAACAATTATCCCTGCAGGTCTTCAGCACAAAAACCCATAGGTTCAATGAGTCAAAATACTTTAGGAATAAAAGGACCATGTGTTGGGTGTCCTTAGGTTTGAGATCATTTGTTTCACTCCTGAAGAAAACATGTCCAAAATATCCACATGTGCACAAGTCTGTGCACACACATTTACATGTTTATCATAAACAGAGGATTTGATGTTTTGCACATTGCAATGAGATTCAGACACAAATCTCTATCAACTCCTAGCTAGCACTGGATAACACACAGAAGCTTGAGCAGTTTCTCCTCTTTAGCTTACCTTTATGTTTCTTTCAGCTTCCATCATTTGTTTATTAAAAAAAAAAAAGAGCAAGAAATATATTTTCCTCAAGATGGAAGCAAAAAAGAAAACTAATACTAACAAATCATATTTTTTCCTGAGAGCTGGCTGCACCAAATTGAAATAGGTTTGGGGTGTTTGTTGTTTTTGTGTGTTTTTTCAATCCTGTCTTTAAATTTATGTCTGTAGTAAAGTTTAATGAACTTCACCTAAAGGCAAAATACTAGACATTGTATATTCAATAACTGTGTGCAAAAATAACAGTTCTTCAGGCTGAGTTACTCCCCAGTGCTGGTCAATGTGTTTGTGACATGGGCTTCTCTGTTTGTGCTTTCAGGACACTAAAGCAGAGTGCAGTTCTGGTGTAGAAACTGAGGACAGAAAAGTAAGTGGCTTGTTTAAATGTGATTTTTCAGGCAACTCTAGTAGCTGGGATTTTCTCTGGTTGTTGTTTGTGTTTTTTTGGTTTTTTTTTAATTAAACCATGTGAAATTATTTTATGGTTCTTTACATGTGAATGTGTTCATGTTGTATTTTAACTTTAATGGGGAGAAAAGAGTCTATTGAATGTATCTGTTAAAAATTTGAATAACTGTTTTTATAGAAGAAGAAGGGAATTATAGTTTAGTTTCTTTATACTACAAATAAACTTTACAAGGCAGTTGCATTTCCTATTCTTAATTTACATTGTGTGTCTGTCGCTATAAAGTTGGCATACCATGTTAAATATTTGTAAGACAGCAAGATGATTGCTTTTTCTTGCTTTAGAAGTAGTACCTTTGAATCTTTTTTTTTTCTTTAAAGGGTTGATTAAAACAAATGTTTCCAGTTTTATTTTCTGTGGACAAATATAAATGAGATATAAAATATGTTTTCAGTTGTGTTCTTCACCTTACTCATGGTAAAAACTATCCAAGAAACAAAGGCTTCACAAAGAAACCTTCATCTTCAATATATATATATATATATATAATTGTCAGAAATAATATCAATGCAATTTTAAAGAGAGTATGTGTTTTGTTTGAAAATCTGTTGCTACTGAAATGTGAAATCTGGATGACTAGATCTGTGCAGGATATTTCTGTGGGGAATAGTAACTGAGTTTGTGGAAGAGTTGAACACATGACTTGTGATTTAAAGTCCAGCTGGTACTCGCTCTGTCCCACTGAGGCTGCAGGTTCTGAGCATCAGCTTGCATCAAACTCTCCAGGTGCTTCCATTTAGGTTCATGTTCCTTTAAATTGTGCTAAAATCCAGGCTGGGACTTTACTTCTAAACCCCAAATTTTGACTTTTTTTTAGTGCTTAGCAACTACTAAAACTGCCAAGCCAGAAGTTCTTTCTGTAGTGTGAATTATGGGAAGAGGTGTCAGGAGCCTGACAAGCTTTGAACAATAATTTATTAAAGTGTTATATTTCTTCTTCCTGGTATTGTAACTTTAATCTAGCAGAGCCCAGCCTGTTGAAACTGTGGGTTTTTTCCTGGTTTGTGATGCATGGTTTGCACCTCAGGAGGAATTTCAGGAGATGTGTGTCTGATGCCTTCTCTTGTGACTCAAAGGGACTGCTCTGTGCTGGGGTGGTTTCCACCTTCAGCAACACAGGATATCCAGCTTTTGCAATTAGCAGAAAGGATTGTCTAGAAAACTCCTGGATTTTTCTTCTTCCTTTTGTTATTTTGTTTGAGCATTTTATTTTGAAAGAGCAGGAATGTGATCAGCACCTCTTGTTGCACAATCTGTTTCATCTTTTCTCTGTGTTTGGTCCCAAAATTGAAGCTTCCACCAAGTTTAAGTTGTTCTTTCCAGTCTAGGGAGGGAGTTACCAGTGATTATCAAACACAGATCCAACAGTCTTGGTTAATACTAATGAATTGTTTTATGTTTGTTGAAAGCATCAATTAAGAATGTAACGTAATTCATAAACCTGAAATATTGTAAATAAATATTTTTATTTCATTGAACTTGAAATCAAGACAAACTACTGCGATTAGGGCATGCATCATTAGTATCTAATAATTTGCACTTCCATAATGAAATATGCTACTAATGAACTATATCATTAGTAATTAATGGGAAATTTTCCCATTTAACCACAAAATACAAACCTGCAAGGTGCCTTTTCTTGTGTTCCTTTGTTTCTGAAGTTTTCTAATCTATAACTTCTGAAGTAGAAATTTATGTAACCATGACTAAAGCATTGCCTGCAGGCAAACTCAAATCTAATAACTGTACTTATTATTTTGAAATCTATTATTCTGTAAATTCCAAAACAGCAGTTAATTATCGTAACCACTTCATCACTGTGGTCTGCCTCTCCTTTCATTGTCTTCAACTGACCTTTCCATGTAAGATTTTTATTTATTTCCTGCAAGGCTAAAAGCTCCCAGGTTTGAGAATACCAAGTGACAAGCAATGCACAGTCTGCTCTCTCTGGCCTGGATAATTATGAATTACTTAATTGCTTGTACCTTTCCCAGCAGAAGACCCATAAGTGCATGTACAACTCATTTCCTACTTAATGAATACTTTTTTCTGCATTTGACACTCCCAAGCTTTCTTGTTTCGATCTCCCACTACCATTCTGAACATCACAATATTGGATGTTTAATGACTCGTGTGAACTCAGCTTTGCTTCTCAAAAACAAATGTAGAAAAGTGACCCTTAAACTGTCACAGGAAAAATCCTGTTAAAAACATGCCATGTGTGGTTTTTGTAAAAAATCCATGGGAATGTGCAGCTAGCCATGTGATGTTTGGGAATTTGAGCCACGTTTCCAAAGCCTGTGTGATGTTCTGCTCTAGCAAGGCTGATGGCAGATGGTGAAGTTGGTTTTCCTTTTACCCATGTTTTCTGATATAACTCTGTGTGTTAGGCACAAACAAAATAGTTCTGGTGGAAGGCAATTAATAAGGATATTGGCCATTTTGCCAAGAGGGAGAGCACGCGGATTCCTTTGAAATCCTTCCATTTGATATAACCAAACCACTGTCTGTCTCTAAGAAGGCTTCCAATCTGTGCAGCCTTTTTGTTGGTGTTGCCCTTGCACAGCTCCATCATCTCCCATAACCTGAAAAACCTGCCTTGCTTTTTTTATAAAATTATAGTTTATGAATCTTCCTTGTTTTTTAATTTAATCTCAGTTCATATCTTTACTTGGTCTGAGCAATTTTTTTTAATGTTTATATGGGACTTGCTTCAAACTGTAATCTCCAAAAATATAAATAAAAAAAGAAACTGTAAATAAGATTTCTCCCAGTCCTGCTCTTCTTTGAGATCTGAATAGAGCACAAAGGACATACTTTGTTTTACTCTGCAATTGTCATATCATCAAATTAATTCATGGCAATGCTGTGAAACCAAAACTCTGATATGAAGGTACATCCCCTGACATCCTTTGTGTGACATTTCCACCTGACACTGCAAACTGGAAGTTAACTTACAGTGACCTTTCTGTGCTGGATAATTTTGTCTCAGCTTGTTTTCACCATGCTGGGAATGTTTTATTCTTCAGCTCTGGCTGTTTCATCTGTGTTTTATTTCAGTTTATTCTGCCCCTAATGGGGCTGTGCTGGCTGCAATGTTCAGAGCCATTCTCCTGCTGTAAGTGCCCCCATTCAGCAGCAGCTCAGCACCATTAGCAGGGGGCTCAAGGTCACCCAGGCTGTCCTGTTGCATTTTCCCTTCTGGAGAAGGAAGTGGCTGATGGAGAGAATATTTTTGAGATGCATCTTGACTTGAAAATGTCCCACTTCAGAGCTGGGAGTGCAGAGGCTTTATGAGAGCTGCAGAGTTTGTGGCAGAGCATCAGGGCAATAACCTGATGGGTCAGGAAGGTTCCCTGGAGTGCCATAATGTTCCTAACTCCCTGTTACCTGCTGTGGCATCTGGGGGAGGCAGTAATGCCTTTCCTTTTCTCTGCCTGCTGTGCAAAATATTTCATTTTTTTTTCCTTTAGTACCTTCTGTCAGTGGATCTCAAATTACATTACAAACAAATTAAAAACACCTATGAGGAAAGTACTTACAGTTCTATGGCTTGAGTTGCATATGGAGAAATGGATGAAGGGCAGATGTAGGCAAGGTTATAAAGCGTGTCTGAGACAAAATGAGGAGAAAAAGAAAAGTGTTACAAATGTATTTTGCCTTGTGTATTCAATGGCTTCTTGCAGGTTGTTTTTGGGGTTCTTTTAGTTTATGCGTAGCGATCACATAAAGATGTTTTTTCTGGAAGTTTAAGAGAATGGATGCATTTTTTTCTCCTAAAAAACCCAATTTCTCTGATCTTCAGATTACTGTAGAAGGGAATTAATAAGGTATCAAACAGTGAGGAGCACCATGGAGGGACTAAGTCAGTTCCTGGCATCATAGATGTGGGTTTGTTATTACACTGTTTTGTTTCATTTCAGTCCCTTTTCCTGCTGTTTAGGGGCTCTTTAGCAGTGAATAGGAGTCAGTGTCATTTTTATTCCCTTGTGAAGGCATTGTGCAATCTGCATAATTGTGTGGATTATTGAGATGCATTTTCACTCCCATTGAAAGAAATTATTTTTTTTGTTGTTGTTGTTGTGAGGGAAGATCATAGACTCCAATGGATTGGTAGGGAAGTGTCTAAATTGTATTTGGGTATAGATTTGGAGGAATCTAAGGAAGTTTTGAATGCTAATGGCCCCTCTGACAGAATGAACAAATGATTCCTGTTTCTCCTGCCTCTTTCCCTGGTGCACAAACAGTGCCAGGAGTTGTTGAACCACTGCAGGACAGGACCACACAAAGTGGAGAGGGCTGACCACAGAATTGAGGAAGCAGGGGGAGTAACCCAGAGGGGGAATAATGAGCTGTTCCAGGAATAGCAGCCTCCTGTCACAGCACAGCAGATGTTTCCCCTGACATCTCAGCTCATGTAAGTCAGATATATGTGATGCTTTCCTCAGTGCAGAGTTTCCACAACTTCCCACAAAAGGGTAAAGTTATCTAAGGTGTGTGTGTGTTGTTTGTTTGTTACCAGAAAAGTTACTTGAAATCCATGGTTGCTTCCTTCACAATTATTTATATATAGATCTATCTATATTTAAATCTTGAAATCAAGATTTGTTGCTCTCCAGGGATCCTTAAACTCAGAAAATTGAATCAAACCCACAATCTACCTTATTCAGGCAGTATTTATTGCTATTTATACTACTTTTGGCTATATTTTTAAATCAAAGGATTTCTTTTTCTCCTTTGTCTTAGTTTTATGTTCTTTTCAAATAAAAGCAACACTTGTGGGAAAACAGGGAGCTGAAAGTTGCCCTGCAACTTAAGACACTGCATTATTTATTAGTCAGCCTAATAAATATTGGCAATTCTAATGTGAGGAATTGCTGAGAAATCCAGTCCATTTCCTGGCATCTGGCTTGACAGAGTGCAAAGTCTTGCTGCAGAGTTTCCTGGTATTTGAATGCTCATAATGTCAGCCCTATTACTGCTCTCTTGTTCTCGCTGTCACTGACATGCAATTATGGGATTTCACAACTGAAGTGGTGACAGTTGCTCCTCTGTGTGTGTGTGTCTGTCTTTCCCCTTAATCCAACTCTATCTAGCAATCTGTAATTTGATAAAGTGGAATTGAAGTGACAGGCGTGACAGAAGTGCCAAAACAATAATTTGACCTCCCACTGAAGTGTCAACGTGTTCTGCTGCATGACTTTTACATATGCTGAATACACAGAGGGGACATGGATAGTGGGATTGCTGGGCTGCAATACCTGCTAAGGCACAGGGCTAAAAAGAGCTTTTACTACAGTGGGGTTTTTGCCCAATGTGTTCCACCTTGAGCCATCACATCTCCTATCCCTGTATTAATATGTATAAACATGATTGCTGCTGCAAATAAATTACCTTTTTATTGGGAGATTTTTTTTTCAAATCTTCATTTTGAAGATATTTGGGTAAATCTCGAAATTATAATTCTGTGATTGTCTACAGAATTAGTTCTCAGACTTTATTTTACTTTTCTTTTTGAATCTCTTCTACCTTGAAATAAATTTCATTAGGTATATGACACATTCCTGCTAATAACTCTTAAAAAGCTCACCGAGCTAGAAAGAAGATTCTTTTATATGCATGAATAAAATATTTTATTAGCACTGAAGTAAATGTATGCACAAGTTACTTTGGCATATGTTCATGTGTACTGTACCTGCATTGCATACAAGTAATTATGTTTCACTTGGGGACAAGGGGGAGGGCAGGAGACAGAAACTGTTTGCTTTAATACTTGACAAAATGTAAAGGTAAAATATTGAGATTCAGGGGAGAAGAATCAGAGGGGAAAGGGATAACTCAAGCCTGAGTTGATGCTAATTATCTGTCAAATTAAGTGAAGAATAATTTGTGGGAGACTCCAGCATGGCTGAAGTTTTGTTGACATTTGGCCATTAAGTTTTCAACAGGTATAAAAGTAGAGAGGACTTGGCTTTTGAAGTTATATAGAGAAGGGAAAACCTCACAGCTCTGTAAATATTAGTGTGCTGTGAATGGGAACATGGATCTTGTCTGTGTTTGTGAACCAATAAAACTTCACAGCAATGGGAGGCTGCAGCTTCTGCTGCTGTGGTGGAACATTTCCTTTTGAAAGGTTTTGGGTGGTGCCAGCTGCTCATAACCCAGGCTCCTCAGTGTGGGGTTTTATAGGGTTTACCTGTGCCAGAGAGGTTCATGGTCATTGATGCTTTAGAGACAAGTCAGTGTCCAGTTGACATTTCCTTCTTTGTCTTTTTTTTCTTTTTTCACTTTTTGAAATAAAGACTTTGAAGATTTTAATCTTTATTTATGGGGGATTTGATAAAGAAGGACTGAACTGACAACATGTACCTATGAGCCACCTTATTTGTAGGTATTTTTGTGGTCACAGGGTTTTTGGACCTGGTCTAAAGAGCACTGAAAGAGAAGGGAGAGCTTACACTGGTGTGAGAAAAATTATCTCTGTACAGACAGAAGAGTCTTGGGTTGGGACCTTTTCTTTCATTTAACTTACTGCCAACCTGTGCTTAGGTATGGAAATGTTTTGTTCCAACACTTTAATTTTCCTCTCAGGAAGGAGAATACCCCCTGACAGGTTCATTTTCCTAAACTATCCTCAAAGAGCCCTATTGGTGAGTTAGAAATCAGAGATTATGTATTGCTCCAGAAAAAAGGAATGGAAATGTGAGTTCTTTTATGATTTATTCAGAGTCCTTGTAGTAGAGCTACGAGCTCACCAATATGCTGCTGTAGAGGAGGTTGCAGTTGCTCTGTCTTTATTTAACACAGACAAATGCTCTGACCTCAGGCTGCTTCCGTGGGGTGTAAAAGTTGTTAGTCCTGTTTACTCTTCCCTGGAACTATTGTATAGGAAACTTGGAAATGGCACTTGAGATTTGTGAGAACTCAATGCAGGCTTGCTCTCAATCCTAAAATGGAGAGAGATAAATAACATTATTTCTGTATCAAATGCTGTGTACCTGTGGAAAATTTAAATTTTTATATTGAAAATATGAGTCAATGCTTATATTTTTGCATTTTTTCTCCTTATAACCAGAATAATAAAAAAAAGAGAATGAGAATAAATTCTTATGGAAATATTTAGGAATTTTAGGTATTAAAATTATCATTTGTTTCTTCTTCTCCATGTCTTCAGCATAACTGTGGATGGGAGCAGAGGTTGTGCACTGACCCTCTGTGCATGTGGGCTCAGTTCTGTGCCTGCAGCAACCTCTGAGTCTGTTGGACAGGCTTGGAGTCATGCGTGGGGTGTTTGGCTCCTCCTCTCTGTTAACCCCTTGCTGGTACCCAGGTGCTGACCAGGAGTTGGCTCGTGTTGGGAATTCTTTTTGGGCAATGAGGCTCTCTGCCAACAGTGGTTCCAAGAGAAGTGTTGCTTATGCTTAACAGCACAGTCACAGTGCAGGAGGAGGGACAGAGTGTCACCCACAGGGCTGCGCACACTGGCTGAGGCAGCAGCTGGTACCCCCAGCCACCTGACACTGGGATTGGAGAGGCACAGGTAAATTAAAGTGAGAAAATTCATGATTTGAGATAGTTTATTAGGTGAAGGGACAAAAAACCCTAACCAAACCCAAAGGCCAGGAGGTGCAGAGGAAGCCTGAAGGGATCCCAGCAGCAGGACTGGGTTCCTCTGCTCAGTGATACTGTGAGTTCATCTGCAGGATTTATTCTTTTTTAGTCCAAAGGAGTCCATAACTCCTTGAGCTGCCTCCTTTCACTGTGCACATTCCTTGGGCATTGCAGGACACATTTCCATGCTGAATGGATAGGGAAAGCTTTATGGCATTTGTGTGTGAGTGCAGAGATCTCATCTCAGCACAAATTGATCAGATGGCTCTCCAGGAGCACATGCATGGCAGGATTATCAGTGGCAGATTGTTTTCAGCATATCTGAAGGGGACAGACTGAATCAGATGATTGTTTTGTTTGCCAAATTAATATCTGGGATGTAATCCAGCCTGATTAACAGCATGGCTGTGATTGGATCAGGAAAGGGTAAGCAGACATTTGGAAGGGGTTTTTTGTACCTGCTGGCTCTGTTACTTTCCCAGTAGCATGAGCATGTGCAAGAATATGCTTCTGTCCAGTAATCCAATCCATTTCTCATTGATTCCAGTTTATCTTTTTTACTTGTATTGGATCCCTTGCCAGGTAAATATTTTCTCTGTAGCAATACTTTTTATGGTGGTGGTTGGGAAGTTTGATCAAAAATTTCTAATTCCATTATTTCAGAACTGATTTCTTCAGCAGTGATGCAGAGTGTCTTTTTGTTTGTTTTTATAAGAGCACTTACATTTAAATTTATATATATCCATATTTAGAAACCTGAATATGTATGCATCTTTCTGTGGTATTTGAAACATGGTTGAGCATTCATGTGTAAGGAGTAAAATAAGGGTTAATGGATTTTTCTTGCAGATTTTTCAAACAGAAGTATGTTTTATTGTCTTTCAATGTGATGGATGAGACAGAGACCATGGTTTATATAGAAACCATGTGCTTTCCAGATTAGACTGATGTAATCATAGCAGTGTTGCACACTTCAACTAAAAATTTGTTCTTCTTGATCAGGGTCAGGAAAATGCAGGGATTCTGCCATTTATCTCATCTCTTCAGTACTAAACCAGAACAATATTGAAAGGATTGGTGTACAGGCATGTCCCACTGTCATACTTGCTGTCTCACAACTGTTTTTCAAAAGATCAGGGATTATTTCTAAGAAAAAAAGAGTAAAAAATATTGAAAAAAGAATGCTGATATGCAGTCTAAAATAAGGCTTCTTTTATTCTTTATTTTATCCCTCCATATAAGGAGGCTAATGTAGAAGAGAAAGTTAATTTAGCTTTTTTTCCTAGATAATGGCAATACGCATACCATGCAAGGAGCAAACATTTTGACTTCCAAACAAAGCCATTTAAAAACAAAAATCTGATCTTTGTTAGCCTCTTTCACTTTCACTACTTGATAAAGGTTGAAGTCTAAGGAACAGAGCAGGTTTGCTCCATGTGTGAATTGTCTGAAATCCAGCAGGGAACATCTGTTTCAGCAGATTTGTTTGTGTTTCTGATAACTTTGGCTTGCTGTGGCCTTTTGCTGGTAATTGGCTAATGGGTAATGTAAGACAAAATTTGCAGGGAGGTGTAAAATCTTATTACACCATCTGAGGTGCTGTCACAACAGCTGGATGGAAAACATTCTTTGTGCCTTAGTTAGGACACTTTTACTGGAACCTCCTGAAACATTTTGCCTTTCCACTCAAGGTTTGATGTTCTATTGTGTTGCTGGCTTGTATTTCCTTTGTCCTGATCTGCCTGTACTATTTTATGTCTCCTAAACAGACTCCAGTATTTATCCTAGACAGATCCCAGTATTTCTTTGGTTCACAGCAACCACAGAAAATCTTGCTTTTTACCTCTGAGGTGCCAGGTGTGGGAGGTGACATCCAGTCAGGAGCATCCTGCCTGGCTCTCATAGCCTTGCAAGTCAATATTTCCCCATTGTTTTCCAAAGCTGTAGAACACATTTCTGCATGAAAAGGGTTGGGTTTGTATCTGCTTTGATGCCTTTTCATGGCTGTTGAAGATACAAAATGATTACTCAGAGTATTTCTAACTGACCTTGGGATGAAATTTCTTAGGGCAGTATTTGAGTAGTTTTGAAAAGTTGGAACACCTAAAGAACTTTGCTCCTCTGTATTGGTTATATTCTATGAAATGCTTTTGAAGAACTGTGATGCACTGTTTATTAAAATGTAATGAATTTTGAATCTTTACTACACAGTCTAAGTAAAAAAAATGCTAAAGGTAAATTGAAAACCCTTAGAATCTGTATTGCATCAAATCTATGACAGCATTAAAATTCAATAGCGTGCAGGAAAGTAACACTCATCTCTCTAGTTCAGCTTCATTTGTATCAAAGTGTCCTTAAAATTGGATGTCATATTAAGAACATTATTAATTAAGAACACATATTAATTATTTCAGTTCTGTGAAGTATGAAGTTCTCCCTAATTTAGTGCCCAAGTTTTAAAATTTCTTGTCTTCTGCCACCCATACCACAGTCTTGGTTTTTAATGTCTGATGTTTTAGTCTACAACAGACATGGTAATTTCCCTATGTATTTTGTTATAAACAATTAAGTCATTTCATATCATCACTGATAATGTGATGTAGAAATGATTTAATTTTTGTTTGCAGCATATTCTAGGGCAACATTTTAATGTGCGAACCTGCTTTTTCTGTTTCCATGTGGTTACAGGGCCCTTGTTGATTTGATACTTTAATTATATTAACATGATACCTCTGTTTTTTTTAAATGTTGCCCCAGCTGGTGGACTTTACTGAATCTGCCTTGACTCTGTACTTCCATTCCTTTGGGATGCTTGGAAATAGAGCTCGTTATGTCAACCCAATTGCAAGAGTTGTCCATGTCCTCCATGGACCTAGTTTTGATCCTAGCACAAATTAGCACATGGTTGTGTTTTCCAGCTGCATTTATTTTCCAAATTCTGTCCCAAAAAGCTGATTGTATCTCAGCTGAAGGCTGCTTTCTTTAAAGCAGGTCTGTGCTGTCACAGCTTTGCTACACTGTGCAGAACAACCCCACACACCAGGTGCTGGAGTTCTGGCCAGTTTTCGTTTGCAGTGAGAAGAAAATGCTTTCAAGGGACTTCCAAATTCATTCTTCAAACCAGCCCAGGTGACCTTATTTACAGTCACTGGCATTTCCAAATGAATTTAAATGGAATGTTGCTGTGTCATTGAAATTCCTTTGAAGGACCTCCAAAATCTTTGTGATTCTGGGCATTCCCTCCCTCCTGGCCATGGCCATAGGATAATTAAGACAGCTGGGTGAGGTTGCTGTATTTAAATTGCAGCTGTGAGTGCAGTGAGGCTCTGTCTCACTGCATGAGGAAAAAGCATCCAGTTCCATCTGGGCAAAGAAAGGATTATGTGAGCTCACTTGCAGTGCTTCCAGCCTCAGCTGGAGCAAAGGCAAATATTAGTTGTTGCTGAGAGATTTGGAGATTATTAGGTTCCAAAACTTTTAATGTTTGTTCCTAAAGTCAAGTCTTCAAAGGGAGGTGTCATCATTTTTAGCAGTTCTGCACACTTTTCAAGTTTCTTAACCAGTGCAAGCTCTGTCAGAGTGTCCATGTTTATTTTGGAGGCTCTGTAAGCTGAACTCTATTGGGAATTTATTAACTTTGTGCCTTTAAACCAAGTGGCAGTGTACTCAAATCTGATCTGCTGTAATCTGACACAGAAGACTGTGAGGATTGAGTCAGACTGGAGCCTAGACCAAGTTATTCTGCATGCTAATGAATTTATCTTTCAAAACATTCCTTGTACGTTCTCTCTCAGCTCAAACACTGCTTCAAAATTAATTAAAAGAGCTCTGAAACTTCAGACTTGCTTAAAAAAAGTTGATGTTAATGTCACAAACTGCTCTTACCTTACTGCCTCTTGCTTTCCTGTGTATTTGAAACATACTCAAGCTTATTGTTAGTTTTCCCAGGGCTGCTTTTGCCATGTCCTGGAGATTTTTTTATCCTATCTGTATTTTAGGACCAGACTGATGATCCTAATAGTTCTTAGGTACCAAGAATGTCTCTCTTACTTTCATTTGAGCTTTGTCTAAAACATCACTCAAGCTGGGTTTGATTATCCCCTGAAGTTGGTTAGCTGTGGGTGCTGTAGCAATCATTATAAAAAAAAAAAAAAGTTCTTTTTTAGTTTTTTTTTTTCCCCTGGCATAGTGAAGCTCAGAGTCTATTATATGTATGTGGTTTAAATATTATAAGATATGTAGTTCAAAATATGTTGTTGTAGTCCCTTAATTAATGAAATACCACCTTGTGCATTTGCCTTTGAGGTCCACAATCAGAAACTATTTAGCAATGGTTTTCAAATTGCATAGTTTAACTTAAATTTTAAACTAATAACTCTATTAAAAAAAGGAAAATGACAAGACAAGCATGATTCTATATTACATGGCATTTTAGCCATAGTTTTTAGTCAGTTGATGTTCGTGTTCTGCTCTGATATTCTGTCTTGAGAATCACATTTTCATTTATGCATGCAATGCTTTTCCGTGTAAATACTACACCTCCCCTCAGTACCACGAATTTCTACAAATGTGCATAGTACTGAGGCTTGTTCTTTTTTACATTTAAATATTTATCTTGGCTGCATTTCCCCACCCCATGCTGATATAGCTTCCATAGCCAGACGATGGCACTGTAGGCTAAAGAACACACCTGCCAGGAGCTCCTGTCCCTTTTTAAAATGGAATAGGTGTTGGGTTTATTCCTCACCCCCAACGACTTCATTTCATAATAACCTGGAAGTTATTTTGAGGGCTGTTCATCCTCAGCAGCATCCATGGTCTGGGCTCTCCATTACTGCCCTGTCACTGCAGCTCTTCTGGATGTTTGTTGGGCTTGTTTAGATCTGACACAATGCCAAAATAATTTTCTACTGTCTGTGTATTATTCTTTAATGTGGTGAATCCTCACTCCACTAAAACTATTTTTGTGTTTTGCACGACAAAATTAATAGAAAAGGCTTCTCTCAGGCCACTCTTCTTCTTTCTAATTCTTTTCTTTGCTGCTTTTTGTTGTATGTAGTAAAAATTGGAATATTCCAATACTACAGCACTTTTATAAATTAAATATTTTAATGTATAAAAATTATATATTAATGTATCATTTTTATACATTAAAATAGTTGGAATTGTAGTTCCCTGTTTATATGTTGCACCAAATCCACGTGTGTGACAGCAGCCTCTCTTTCTCTCTGAGTCACACAAGAACCAGGCCATGAGGAAATTAAATTGATGTAAAGCATCACAAAATGCAGCTTACTTTTCATGCTGGCCTCTGGAAACTACTCCTAAACACTATTTTTTTACACTTCAGCCTAAAATGAGAGCACTTTTTGTCACAAGTGGCCTGACTGTGACAGAAACCTCAGTGCTTTTCTTTCACTCTTTCACCTCCCTCCTCCTTTTCTCCCCGAACTCTTGATGTCATTTAAGCATTATTTGTGTTAGATTATTTTATTAGAGGGAGAGGATTACTGCTGGATTTATGTATCTTGATAAGGATTTCCTTTTTATTTATTTATTTCTGTTCATAATGAGCAAAGAGAAGCTGGGGTAGCCAATTCTCAAAGCAGGGATATGAATGATAAAACACAAAACCAGCTTGAAGGATTTGGTGATAAGTAGGTGAATTGTTCTGGGATGATGCTTTTGAAAACAGAGTTTGTTATTTATTTTTGTAATAGTCATGATGAAATTCTTTCACAAAAGCAATTCTATTAATTTGTTCAAACCACAAGTGAATACATTACTAAACTGAAAAGCACACCTCAGCCCCCACCATTTCTAAAGCTTTTGATTTTGCTGAGATTTGCTTTGCTCTCTAATATGATTGTTATGCTTAAGCATATTTATCTGAGCAGGTTTATTACCTGTAATAGTGGGGTTTATTTATTTGTTTTCACTTATTGCTGAGTGTGGGATTGCCAAACAACTTGGGCTTTCACAACAAGGTTGCTGTTACAGAATTGTTCACAAAAACCATTTGCACATGAGTCCCTGAGGGGTGGGCTGCTGCACAAGGCTTGACATTTATATAAGGGAGGGTGAAATTAGCAGTGGATTCTTTTATCTGGAGCTGCCATGTTACACTCGTGGGGATAAACCAGAGACCCACAACTATTAACTGGCCTTTTCCAGCCACTCAATGAAAGCCTGGCTCGTGTGGCCTGCAGGGCACAGCACAGGACCTGGCTACTTAGCCAGGCATTTATTTACAGCATCTGGGGGAGCTGAAAGGGGTTTTTTTGACTGGCAAGATTAATAAGTGCCATGCCTGTGTGTAGGGAAAGCTGCTTTTTTCGGTAGGCATTATAATATAATAATATAATGTACAAAACCAATTTATTACAATATCTATTATGATAATGTATAATGTAAGAATATAATAAAAATTAATATAACACATTGTCTATTATATTAATATACAATATAATAATTTAACAATAATTTATATTATATAATGATAATATATTTTGTATGTTATAATATATTGAAAAAAAGCAGTTTTTAGTAAAAATCACAACTTGCCTGGCCTGTGTTACTCGCTGTACCCTTTGTGCCCCTGCTGCTCTGATAATGTGCATTGTCTCACAGGGTGGTTGATCTCCTACACTTGCCAATGCAATTTCATGTGCCAAAGAATCACATTCTAAGTCTAAGCTGAGTTGCCATTGCTGGCATTAAACTTTTAATCAGAATTTTCAGGTCTGGTGATATAATTATTTAGGCACAGCCATTTATAGTCTCCAGAAAGGGGAATTTGCAAATTCTATAATGAAGTTGGCCGTGGATATTAGGTTTTTAAAATTTTTTTTTGTTTGGTTGGGGTTTTTTGGGGTTTTTTTGTGGGTTTTTTTTTTCCCCATATTCCTTTTACTGGGTTTTTTAATCTTTATATACTCAGTAGGTAAGGTTCATGTAAAGTCTTTGGTAGGTAATGCAAAGTCTTTGGTACATATTCTTGTATTTTCAAAAAGTTTCTACTTATTGCTTTTGCATCCTCATGCTGATTTTTGGTTTTTATTTGTACTTAAGAATTTGTTTAAAAGTTAGGCTAAATTTAGTATGTGTCATCCCTTTTGTAAGAGTTCTCCTCAAAGAAATATGATACAAGTTTATGATATTTTGTAATTATTCAATAAACTGTTTAAGGTTGAATCGAGTTGAAATCAACAGCCAGTGACATTTCATTATGGATGAAGTGCATAAGAAATTTTGGTGTCTGGAAATTGTATTTTGAATGTGTTTCTGAGCTGAGAGTGGAGGTGTGCACTGTGGAGTTCCATTTACAGCTTTTAACTAAATTATTCTTAATTGCATTTCTATTAGTGTAGTGAGTATTTGGGAATCCTGAAAGATCTTTCACATGAATAAGTCATCCAGTGGTAATAAATATTTACCTGTCATGAAGTGGGAAATTAAAAAAAAAAAATAAACAAACTGACAGAGATTCAATGTTGCATCAGGGAGTTTATCTTGTAGAAAAAGAAATACACTGTATCTTGCTAGGGATTATGTTCCAACTTAATATTTCATACTAAGGGCTAGGCAGTGAAAAGAGGTTCCAAAAATATCTCACCACTTTTTATTTTAGTAATTAAGACACTTGAATTCGTTTTGAAAAGACTGAAATGACTGCACAGTGCGAGGGCTGGATGTTGCCTGAAGGGAGCTAATTACCTGCTGGGTGACTTGGATGGAGAATTTGGCTGTTTGAGGAAGAATTCCTGCTCTGTTCTACTTAGGGAAATCTTTAGCCTCCTACTGGTTACCAGAGCAGCTGTGGCTGCCCCTGGATCCCTGGCAGTGCCCAAGGCCAGGCTGGGCAGGGCTGGGAGCCCCTGGGACAGTGGGAGATGTCCCTGCCATGGCAGGGGGGTCAGAACTGGATGATCTTTAAGGTCTCTTCAAACTGAAACCATTCTGAGATTGCATGATTTTCCTGAGCTCTGATTGCTCTCCATGGATTTTTGTACATGACTTGTTCCTTTTCCTGTGTAACCTCTCAGTACAATTTGTTGCTGTGAAGCCTCAGGACAGGTGGAACTGTTAATTAGGTCGCAGAAGAATTCTGTTTATTTATGATTCCAGAACCAGCTCATCATACAGGAACATAAAAATGGTTATTTTGAACTGTTGTAATTATTCAGGCACATACAAACCTCCTTTAGAATGATTCCTGTGATGTGTTTTTGTTTTTATTTGAGGAAGACAAATGATATTGTTTATGTGATATGTGTGTAATTCTCAGTCTAGACGTTTTTGCATTCTGGCACTGCTCCCTAATTCGAGTTTCCTGTTTCCTGTGTGTGATGATAATGTGAAGCCAATGGTTCAGCCTTGGACATTTGGTAGATATATTGGTGAGGTGTCTCTTTTGCAGCAAATAACAGACCAGCAATGCTGCTCTTCAGACAGGGGCTCATCTGAGAGATGGGAGGGGCAGGAAATCAATTCTTCCAATTTCTTATAGGAGATAAGAATCTCTTTGAGTTGACACAGATTAATTATAGAGACTATATCAGTTGTCTTCATCAGAAACCCTTGCTAGTAAATCAGTCTTAATAAAATAGCTAATGTGCCATCCCTTTGAGCAACTCATAACTTCTTTGACAAAACAGTATATAATTTGTATCTTTTTACTTTCTTTTTTAAATTATTGTTTTATTATTGGAAGTTTTTGTAAAGCAGATCCACTAAATTCAAACTTGAAAATGTGAAATCAATCCTGACATTTAATTAGATGTTTCAGGTTCTCTTCAGTAAAATAATAAAAAACAACTGATATTCTGAGGTCATGTAATTAAAAAATTCCCTATAGCTATCCTTCAAAGGTTTTGTTTTATGTAGATATACATGTGCATTTATGGAAATGTGCAGCTGCCTTAAAAATTCTCCATAATTCTTACATATGCAGTTTTTTAGATTATTTCTTTAATATCTTGCTTTTGGAAATTTCTTCTTACCTCACTCTTAACTCTTGTATACTGAACAGTAGGCAAATGGTAAAAAATAATTTAGATTTCTATCTAGTGATGGTGAAAATGTTGAAAACCCAATGCAAGCAGTATAAATGCAAAGAGGATAAAGGGGGAAATGCCCTATTGTTTCTGTGCAGTATTTTAACCACGCACTGGGGCCTCTTTGGCCACCTTGAGGGTGCTGTGGTTTATCTGGATGTTGGCCATAATCTCTGGAACAATTACAACACTGTACTGGTTAATTTTCCACATTAAAGGTACAGGTGATTTCAGAAAACAATTTTTCAGTGGTTTTTGTTTTTAAGATGCTGTAAAGTGAAACCTCATTTTTAGTGTAATTGGTTTTCTTAGAAGGGAAAAGTCAAAGACCTTCAGTGTCCTACAGAATATGTTGAATTTTTTAATGAAGAATACGTTTTTTAATGTTTGCCCAAGCACATTATTCCAGACATGAAATGCTGACTTAGCTTCAAGTGGAAGCAGGAAAAGAGAGACTAATGATGAGCCAGTAGCATGAGTTTTATTCAGCATGCCCAGTGACTGAGTGTTCTGATCTCAGAATTTCCCTTTGCGTGAGGGGTGTGGTTCATGTGCTGCAAACACACAGGAGGAAACCTGAGGGACATTTCCAAGGAGCTTGGAGCTCTTCCCTCATTCTTGTGTTCTGATTTCATGTGAAACCTGCTGAGCTGGCTGGCAGTTTTTGTATGGCTGAATTGCTGTCTTTAATAATGGTTCTGGAATTGTTTGTAATGAAAGGGTTTTCCTTGGTCAGGGTGTTCTGGTGCTGGGTGTCCCCAGGACAACTGTCCCCCAAAACACTTTGAGAGTTTGAAACCAAAAATAACTCAGAACTGCTGACTCAATGTTCTCTGCAGAATTACCTGTTGTAATGTGGGGAATATGATGGTTATGGGAGCTGAGTGAGGAAAGAAATGTATTTATTATCAGTATTCAGATTTTTTAACGTTATCTGATTGCTCTGCATTGAGGAAAATAAAAGAAATAAAAGGTAAAGTTTAGCTATTTTGCTCTTAAGTTTTCCAATATGTGAGTTTTCTCTCTCTCTCTGTTTGCTAAATTGATGAGACATGCATAGTTCCAGGTAAAACATGCAAAATACTTAAGTGCATGGAAGAAAGAAAACCATATTTTCCCAATCCATTTTCCCCTTATAAACAACCAAGTTGATATGGTTTAACTGTAATTTTTCCAGCCAATTCAATATAGAAAGCATCACTTATTTAAAAAAAAAAATCCAACCAAAACCAGGGGAGAAAAAGCTTCCTAAGATTAAAAGAAATATTTAATGGGAAAAACTGATTAATTTCTGGAGACAAATAAAAATATCTGCAGAATATTGCTTTGATGCTTACTATATACAGTTTTCATATTACACTGTCAACTGAGGTTAATGCACATATGCAGAAATAAATCATCTACAAAGATTTTACCCCTTAGATGCTGGAAACAAGAGCCAAGTCTGAGGTGAGGATAAGAGTGTTTTCAGTTATTTGTTGTTGTCAGTTCATAAAGCACAAAATATGTGAGGTGTTGTTTTCTAATGACTCCCTTTATAAACTACAAAGTCTACAAATGCATTTAGTTATTTGCTGATTATAATTCTACACTAAATCAAAAATTACTGCATAAAAACACTTCCATAAATCCAGCTCAGTCTTTTTAAATGATGGTCTGAAAACAGGAGATCCTTTATTCTTGTTTTTTCCTTGGAGTAATGAAAAATGAAAAAAAAATGTTGTGTAAATGTCAAAAACGTCGTCAGGAACAAATCCTGGGGGTTGGCTAATGAAACTTTGGTGCCTGGTGCTGAGCAGCAGGCCCCCAGCTCTCCAGCAGGCAGCACCAGGATGCTGGGAGCAGTAATAGCTCAGGAGCTGTGTGCCACATTCCAGCACTGATTGCTCATTTTCTAAAGTCTCCCAGGCACGTGGCTCAGGCTCTGAGCAGGAAGCCCCAGCAGCAGATTTGTAGCTGTCTGCACCATGTATTAAAAACTGAAGGATTTGTGTGAGTTGTTCCCTGCCACAGTTTCTTTATTTAATGGGTTATTACAAACAATGTGTGTGTGAGATGTTAAAGTGAGATTTTTGGTTGGTTTTTATGATGTCAGACACGCAGTTGCACTGAGACACAGCTTATGTTAATGGAATAAGAATAACAAGAAACTGAAGGGAAAAGTGAGAAATAAAGTATGTGAGAACCCAGAACAGGACAGTTAACAGTTCAGGAAGCTCATTCTTTCCTGTTGTAAAATCCAAACTGCTCATGTTGGGAAGTATGTCTATAATGAGGAAATGAAAATTTCTCCTGAAAATCCTGGCTAGTCAGAGACAGGAGCCTGCATTGCCTTGTTTTAAGGGCAGGTGATGCACCCAGGACCAGTGCTCAGCAGCAAGGCCAATTCAAAGGGAATGCCCACAGGGCTGGCACCAACAGTGCTGCAGGACAGGGCACAGAGCCTGTGCCAGGCTGAGCATCCCCCAGGAATATTTCCTCTGCCAGCCTGTGTGAAAGTGTTCACAGGGGTCTGAGGATGAGGGAAGAGAGGAGGATCTGACTCCATGTTTCAGAAGGCTGATTTATTATTTTATGATATATATTATATTAA
>JAWWEY010000041.1:3854971-3888404 GCA_035582745.1 Loriotus luctuosus
AAAGGAAAACACTCATAAATTTTCTGTTGAAAGTACTGGGATAAAATATATATTTTTTGGTGTCATCTAGTTAATTGCATGCTCCTGACATTACCAGACATGATTATGGAATCATGAAAGATAAGAATGAAGCCAGTATTAGACATGATTGTGGAATTAGGGAAGTGCAAACCTGCTGCCTTGCAATATCCCATGAAGTGGCTCTGCAAAGTTCCACGGGTGTTAGGAAATATCCAAAGTAAAAATATCAGAGAGAGCTGATAGTAATTGTGTAAAACTAGAAGCCTTTAGAAATGTCATTTATCATCTTTAGAAACAAACCTCATTGAAGGTCATCTGTGCACCTCACAGAAATAGCAGGAGCCTCAATGTGGCTGGTATTTGTATTTGAGTGTGAATTTTAGACTGAAGACATCTCAAGACTCATCTAGATTAAGGAGGTGTCTTAAAGATTTTTTTTTAAATGTGGCTTGTTGCTTTGCTTATTATTAGTATCCCAGAATGAGTGCGTATCCCACTTCAGACTGGTGGAAAGGCTAAAATAATAACTTAGCAGAATAAATAGGTCTTGTTTGGAAAAAAGAAGGGGGAGGAATCACAAGGTAATTTAAATGTTTGTGTTTTAGTTTTTAAAAATTAATGGGTACTTGAAGTTTGCCTCTTCCTGAAGGGGAGACTAAAATTACATATACTAAGAGCTGTGGAATTTGTATTTTAATAGATTGAAAAAAGTGATTAAACTGAAATATGTACAAGCTTGGGGTGGAAGAGAAGGTGCTGCTTTGAGGATTGCCTTGTGCCACATGATATAGGTTCTTATCCACCACTCCAAAAAAACCTCAAAAAATCAAATATCTTCCTTAAACTTTTAAACAATTCTGTTTTTAATAATGTATGACTTAAAAATGTATCCTTTCAGTGCATGAGTAAATAATTTCATATATATTTGGAATATGGTTTTGGTATATTTAGCTCCAGCCTGGATGTACTATTTATAAGTACTTTCAAGGAAAACTAAGTTTTTCACTGTTGAAAGTGAGATGATAATTAGATGTATGATAATACTGAAGTCATGCCTAAATCCTTTGAGAATGGTTTCTTCAGAAAATAGAAGTTATGTGTAACTGTATAAACATATATAGGTAACTACACAGTATATATATGTATATATGTGTACTCATGTGTATCCATCACTCAGTGTCTTCATATTAAAACATTTTAAATAAAATCACATTAGAAATATTCTCTTGCTGACAAGATTTAAGTTAGAACTGTCTCTGTCATTGAGGGCATTCCTTCCCTGGCAGGGGACTATCAGTGGTGTATGTGAAATAAAAATATTTTCTAACTGGGGGCTCAAGGAAAAACCTTCAGCCTGAGAGAAGAGGTAACAGCTACAGGCTGCTAAAATTAGAGTAGGAAATAAATTTAAAAAAAGCCTAGATTGTTGTTCTAGAAGCCTCTGTGGGCTGTTTTGTGGTGTGAGTTGCTGTATGGGGCTGGAGACCTTGAAGATCTGTTTTGTATTCCTGTCACCTAAAAACCAGGGTAGCAAAATGCAGAATTCACATCGTATTCAGGAAGAAGAAATCCAGTTTCTCAGGCTGACACTTTCTTAAAGCTGTGAATCTTGATGTTTTAATCTCATGCATTTTGCCAGTGCTTGTTATTCATAACTGGTAGGTTTGATAAATTTTTAACAAGGAAGTTGAAGATGATGAGAAAACACAAGGGGAGTTTTGCATTTCGCACCTTGTACTCAAGCCTTCAGGTTTAATTTTCACTTTTTGCACCAAGAATGTTCCTTGGAGGAAGATTGACTAGATCTCATGTTGCCCTAAGCTGGCTTTAATCCATTAAGGTTAAATAAAAAACCCAAACCTTGCAGAATTAGCTTTCAAAAACCCCAATTTTAGTAAAGGCAACAGCATCAATGCTTGAGATCCAGAAGAGATCCATTTAAAACTAATTTAAGTATGTGTTTTTACTCATAACCTATGGGATAAATCTTGTAATTTCTGCATAAGTAAAATAACAGATATATCAAGATGGGAATACAGTTCAAATATATGCCTTGCCCTAGTTGTATTATGGAAAGAAAATCTAATAAAAATAGATTAAAAGAGAAGGCCGATAAAAATTGGAACTGAGACACCAGCTAGGAAGCACAATTCAATTTATTTTAATTTTTAGTATTCTTAATCTTTTATTCATAATTCAGAAAATTATATTAATATGAGATTGGAGTTCCTGAGTCAATTTGAAGGAAACCATTAGCTGCCTTTCTGCAATTGTAACTATTTTCTTTCTGTTGCACGGGCCTATTTCAGTTAATGTATGTTAACTTTCACACAAGCATCACAATTGTGAGTGTGCTACAAGTATTTACTCAGAGGTGGACATGGGCTCTAACATCCTTCTCATTAAGGATAAATTAGAGCTGATGACTGTACAATGGTGACACGAGTTAATTGCTCAGGAGCATTTGGATAACTCACTTTGGATTTACTGCCTTAATGAGTGGGAAGGAGGAGGGAGAAGCAGAAGAGTTGTCTCTAATAATGTCTTGGATGTGGGCTGCACACAGAATTCTGCTGCTGTGGGTAATGCCAGTGGGTTCACTGCTTGGAATAATCCAGCTTTGCACAGCCAGACCTGGCTGGCCTGCTGGGAGCTGCTGCTGCCACAGGACCTCCTGATCAGGAATAATGTTAGAGGAATATTTCTCATGCTGCCTGCACGGTTTGGGAGGGGGGTTAATTTAAATGCTCTCATGTTATTCTGAGCACTTTGATTCTCTGTGGAAGTCCTGTGCAGGAAATTTGTGCCGTTTGGACATGGTAACTTGTTGAATGCCTTTGCAAATGGTGATGGCTGGAAATACTGCAAGTTAAAGGAGAGAAGGAGCACACAAATTCCAGTTACTCCTGTGGGAAGCCTTCCTGATGAAACTATGTATTAAAGAGGATTTCACAAGCATTTTAAGCTCTGGTTTATGTTATTTAGGAGCTCCTGCTGTTTACCATCTGTGTATTTACACTTATTTAAAATATATTGCTATTTCATAAGGTAAAATTACAAACATATTCCTTATTTTTAAAGGGATATAACACCTTTCTCATTTATTTGCTTATGTATAAATTTCTATTAATTAAAATTCTATTGCTACACATCACATTAAAGGAAAAGAACCTAAGAATTAATAAGTGAGTTGACTTAAAAGAAAAAATCAAGTACAAGCATTTTTTGGGAGCATAGTGTTTCTTCTGTGTCCGCTGTCTTGACACAAGTTGTTGCTTCATTTATTTCAGGAACCTTTGTTTGGCACATCAGGCATGCATGATTTGTAGTGAAAATTTCCTGTTTTAAAAAACAGGTTCAGGCTGGCTCAGAGACAGAGTCGGGAGGGCTCCTTGTCTGTGGGCACAGCCCAAACAAATAACTCTGGCAAATTATGAATGCATGTGTGTCCATGGCAAGGTGGTGGCCAAACTTTGGCCACTGGGCTAAATCAAGACTTGGGAAGCATTAGGAAAACACACATTTGTTTCCCCTATTTGAAGAAAATAACTCCTAACTTGTAGGAGAATCAATTGCAATAAAACCCCACATCTTTGTAAAAAGCTGCAATTATTTGTATTATTGTAATTATTATTGTAGTTATTAAGGATTCATCTGTTTCAGTAGTGTCTTTAAAATGTTTTAGCACCCTTCTATCTCCATAACATAAATTCAATAACCTGTTTGGTGTTATTGTTCTTCTGTGTTTATTTTAACTGGGCCATGTCTTGCAGATTTAGTTCAAAATGTGTGAACAGTTTCAGACAAGCAGATTTGTTTCAGATCCTGATTTGTAGAGTAGGAATTGTGTTTTCTATAATTAATATATTAGTAAATTGTTCTGACACATTAACAAAACCTTTCATGGAAATGGATATAGAGTTGTGAGAGAAATATTTCTATATAAAATACCCCTAATGATGGGGTTCAAGTTTTCATTGGTTTTTGACTCTCCCTTCACATCTGGATCAAAGGAAAATAATCCAGGAAGTAGAGATGCTCTTCCTGGAGCTGAGTTTCTGGAAATTCAAATTATAATGATTTAGAATACTTTCTCGGCATTAGGGGATGTAAGTGATAAATATTTTCTTTTGATTTTCATTGAAGCTATTGGAGAGAAGCAGTGGGTATTTATGTTGCAATGCTGGTGGAATGATGCATGGTGGTGAGGGATGAAACTTATCAACAGTTCTTTTAAAAATACACAAAATGATGAATATACATGCTTGCCTTCGTATCTCATCATTCATTCCTTGCAATATCTTTGTAACTTCTAAGAATACTGAAATTGATCCTAAGCATACTAAAATTAATAATTTTGAGTTACTGTTAAAGACCAAATGATGTTCAATATGGCAATATGAATATTATGCTGACTGCAAGCTCCTATTGGCTTCATTGGAAGTAAATCAATAACTCTGAAAGGCAGAGCTGTGCTGCTCTCCAGCTCTGATCACTTCCTGATCAATTCAGTTGCTGATGGGAAATGTTATGTTTGGTAGGATAGATTGCTGAATAAACTAGAAAATGCTGTTTAGCACGAAGGAAAGCCTGCACAGAAAAGTGAACTGAAAATATCAAATAGACAGAAATGGAATAATTATCTGTTCTCAGCAGTTCTGTTCATTTAATATATTAAATTAGGTGAAGCATTTAAACTGGTTTCTATGGCATATTATTAGAATTTGTGGATGGGAAAAGACAGTCTGTAAAAATACTAGCATTGGTATTGCTGCTGAGGACAGCTTTGAAAACAGGGGACAAAGCATTTTTCTCTCTCCTGAGAAATGGGGTGGTGTGTCACTGACATATTTTCTGAAAAATACCTTTGCTAAGGTTTTCTCTTGAGAAACTGAGAAGCCTCAGAAAAGAAATGTAAACAATAACGATCTAATGCCTGTGGAATGTGGTCTGGAGATGGTTTACCAACAAGTACATCTTTGATTGGTCCATGTAGGTTATTTTTACTTAATGATCAATCCCAGTCCAGCTGTGTTGGACTCTCTGGTCAGTCACACAATTTTATTATTCATTCTTTGATAGCCTTCTGACATCTCCTTTATCTTTCTTTAGTAAAGTTTTATTTTTAATATATCATTTTCTTTTAATATAATATATATCATAAAATAATAAATCAACCTTATAAAACATAAAGTCAAGATTCTCATCTCTTCCCTCATCCTGAAAACCCTCAAACACCACCACAGTGGCGGGGAAAAAAAAACCAAAAACAACTCAGTGAAATAAAACAGAGCAAGGGAGAATTGTAAGAATGGTGTATGATTCAATAACAATCCTGCATTGCTGTGTTGGGCAGCTAATGAAGCACAGAGCCAAATTCCACTGCTGCCATCAGTCAGGGCATGGCCCACTCCTGTTCCTGCAGCAGGGTCACGGGGCAGGGAGGGGACTCTGACCAGTAAATGTGCTCCAAAATGCAGCACATTTAGTAAAAAAAGGTCCAAAAGGGGGAAGGATGGAGACGCTGGGTTTGGTTTTTGCCAATCCCAGGCTGCACAGTTGCTGCTGCATCTCTTGCAGGGTCCTGCTGTTTGAGGGAGCTGAGCTATTGATTGTTCCTTGCAAAGGCATCAGCAGAGACTTCACCACCATCAGATTTTCAACTCTAACACTTACAGTCCTGTGCCAATACTTTTCTTAATAAATTTATACTGTTCCAAAACTTGCCAAACTGGAATTATTGTTTTCTTATTTGAAATATTTGCAGTTTGAGTTCTTAATGGTGCAGTCCAATTTGTTCCATGTGTCCTAATTATGTTGCTCCCTCACAGATCTTTAGGTTTCTTTGTGTGGAAATTTGCATTTATATCATTATCCTAATGACGACATATGATCATTGTTTCATTTGCTAATTATTTTAAACAGGTAATGTATAGACTTGTAATTTGATTTTAAAAATATACCTATTTTAAATATGGCTCAATTTCGCCAAATTTTGCCGAGGGTTGTTTGAAATTGCTTTCTCCTATTATCATAATTTCAGTCTGAAATATTTCTATTTTCTTTATAAATCAAAACTGGTTGGGAAATAAGAATTTGGTAGCTATGAAAGATATCTGTTTTTTTGATATTTTATACATCTATCTGGCTTAATCCAATTTAAGAATAAATGGAATGTTTTGCTGAAGAAAAAAACAAATCCAGATATTGCTTTGATACCAGTAATGCCACAGAGATCATTTGTAACAGGTAGGATGCTTTTGTTCCTGGACTTGACTAGTGAGCATATCAGGCTTTTGAATTGCTCAGATTATCCTCTGCCATGGACAGAAAGGAAAACAAAAAAACGAAAAGAGCCATAGGGTTGGCAGGGCTGTGTTTAATCTGGCACCATTCCATCAGTCCTTCTGACGCATGAGGAGCTGGCACCTCCAGGTTTCTTCACAACTGGAAGGACTTTGGTGCCTGCCATTTTCCAGAGGTTTTAACAGGGTGAAGATGTAGAAACGTGGTGGCAAAGTCTTTCTGGCTGCATGCAAAAAGCAATGATTTATCAGAATGAAAATCTGAATTTGCAGTGATCACAAGGAACTTTTTTACAGCGCTTGAATTTGAAGGAAATGAATGCTAGCACCTCTCAGATCACACAGCTCACTGTCATTCTTTTGTTTCCCTTCCTCCTCCAGTGCACAAGTGCAGGAATGTTCATGAGCCCTCTCTCCTGTGCTGACCTCAGTGCCTTGTTTAGCTGTCCAGGGCCTGCATTCCAGCAGAATCCCTGCTGGAGTGATATCCCTAAATTATTGTAAAACCAAAGCCAAGCAGTTCAGAATGCTCTCCTACTATCTTGCAAACTCGAAGGAAATAAAAATAATCCTCCAGATATGTTTCACTCAGAGTTGCAAATTAATTCATCTGATATATTTTGGTAATTTTCTTGACAACCGTTTACAGGACAGACTATTGAAAGTTTTTCTCAAAATTTATGGGGTTTTTTTCTGCAACCATGAATACTTTGTTTTTTCCTAGATAATTCTAACTACAGTAATCAGGTTTTCTGGGTGACCTAGCATATTTATATGGATAAAATGATGAAAATAATCAATGGAGAATGGTAAGAGTAGAGTAAAAAAATAAACTAGATTTACTAGCACAATACATTATTGACCTAATGAGATTAGGTTGTATTCCCAGTTGCACTTCAGGGAGTATAATTCAATCTGCACTCACTTGTAGTCGTTTAAAACACTCCTCTTGTTCTTAATGCTATTCAAATGGCTTCCCCATCCTTAAAAGCTGAACCTTTTTCAAAGAGGCATCTACAGCAAGACTGTCTCTGTTTCAGAATGGGCCTGGATGGGTCCTGTTCCTACAGATTATCCCACAGCCATAAAATAATTGACTCAGTGGAACCTCAGGAGATGACAAAATCTAATCTTTGGTTGACAGTGGCACTAATGCCAGTGGTAAATCAGGTCAGTTGTGGATTTGTCTAGAAAAGTCTTGGAAACCTCTGAAAATGGAATTAATATAAAATCTATGGCATGTTCCCCACCTGGTGCAGAGCTTTTCCATAGTCTGCAGACTCAACCTACCCAGCTGGTTTGATTTGTTGTTTTAAGGAAGCTGAGAAGAGTTTTTGACACCTTTCAACTACTTTACAAGTAATTGTAGGCTCCTTTTAGGTTTTCTTTAGCCTTTTCTCTGCCAGACTGTGCATGGCTGTACCCTCTCCCTCTGAGCTTTAGCCCCTTTCTCACAATGGCATCAGCAGGATCTTCTTCAGTTTTACATCTTTCTTAGACTGGAGAAGAACCAAACTGGGTGTGGTTATAGTCTGAGAAAAAACTATTTAAATAGCTGATCCAACAGAGCAATTACTCATGAGTATACCTGAAAATATCTGCCTGTATGCATTACTTTTTTATTCCAGCTGCAGTGCTTCTGGTGTTCCTGTCAAGTGTTAACACTAGACACATGAAAAGAGTTGGGAGCTACAGGCTTTTTCATTAATCAGTAATATTAAATTAGTTGGCTAAATATTGCTGTGCTGGCAGAAATTCAAGACAGTCTGAAAAGGATGCAAAAACTGATCTCAGCTTGAATGAAGGTACTGGTCTGAGTTCCCATGGGGGGACGTTTAATGAGGAGGCAAAGCACTTTTTGTGGAGATACTGGCAAATATACTGGGTCAGGAGAATTTTTAGACTCCTTAGAAGAGCTGTGGTATCTGATTTGGGAATGGTTTTGGGAATACTTCAGGTATCCTTTACTAAGAAACAGCTTTCTCAGACATGGCAGGATTTTGGGGTTGGTCTCGTGCAGAGACAGGAGCTGGACTCAATATCTGTGGGTCCTGCCAGCTCAGGCTGTTCTCTGGTTCTGTGATTGATTTGTGTTATTGGGACAGTGCTTCAGAAAAGGGCCAGGGGAAAATAAAAGTATTTGTCAACCAGATACTCTAGGGAAATGTATTTTAAATCGCAGGATTTAAAGTGTTTGCCTGTGTTCGAAACAAAGTATTGATTGCCACTGTAATCAAAGAAAGATTTTATTGGTTCTCACAAGTATTTTCCAAGCAAACAAGGTGAGGGTTAGTGAAATGGCTTTCCATGCTACAGTAGGAATTATATTTATTGATGTTTCCCAGAGTCATCTGGACTTTGTGTGGGATAAGGCTCTCCTCAATCAAATTTTATGGCCTGGCTTTATGCGACTAATGATTTTCAAACAGATAGTTTGAAAATAATATTGTATACTGCTTACATAACTGCATAGATGTTAATATTTATTACACTTAAAATTTTTAGCAGTGAGTCAGTGAATATCCCAGAATTGTTTGGCTTGTTTTTATTTCCTTTCCTATTTTCTGAATCACAGGGCTGTATATATTCTGTGCCTGTAAACTAAAATATAACACAGTGTTAATAATGCTTTTCTTTCCAGAGGTCTGCTGGTCATATAGCAGAGTTTGTTACCAGGGTTTACTCAGTTTGGTAATAGTGGAGTGGAATTACCAAACACTGGATCAATTGTTCTGCTTAATCAATAAATCTGTCTCTGAACTGGTTTTAGGGTAAAATCATATTTATAGACTGAAGAGTAAAACTGGCCTGTAGTTTACCTGCTAATTGAAATGATTGTGCACAGCAGTGTTTATATTTTGTTGCCTCTTGTTTGTGCTGCTTTTTTCAGCTCATGAATTCTGTCCTTGTGTGAAATATCACAGTACATCATGCAGAGACTGTAATTCAGCCCTTCCTCATGTCAGACTTGTGAGCAGTAGAGCAATATTATCATTTTTCTGGGGCTAAGCCACTGAACCACAGTGGTTTGTGTCATTATCTTTATAACTTGGCAAATATGGCCAATCCTTTCGACTCCTGAATTATCAGATGTTTTATGAGCAGATTTCTTTTTTTTTTTTTTTTGTGATGTATTTCATTGCAAGGAAATTATATTTAAGCAGAAGTCATTTGCCTGAATTCACACTATTGGTTATTGCCTGTGGTGACAGTGCAGGATTGCATTATGCTTTATGACTTTTTGTCTTCTTGAATAATGACATTTCTGTTTAACAGAAACTCTGCTAGAGCCTCAATCAAGACTGCTGAGTATGATATGAACTAGAGGGTTAATCAGAAATTCCTCAGAGAGTAGTAAAGCATACACGTTTTACATTTATGGACACTGAACCAGATAAATTTTTTTAATGGTATGGATCTTTTTTGCTTTATTAAATGATAGAGCTGGCCATATATATTCTTGTCATTAATCAATAATTTCTACTGTTTTAATTTTGTGTTATGAAAGGCAAGAAAGCTCATCTGACTTAGGGAATACTAAGTTGACTCAGGTAAATGATTGCCAGGGGATGGCGATTTATTATGAAATCTGGGAAAGATCAGAGTGAATCTTCCCACTCTTTTTTTTTTTTTTTAATCAAGCAGAATCAGATTTGCCAAGTAATGGAAACAAAAAGCCTCCACTTAAGTCAATTATTTCAATCTCAATTAAAAATAATGTTCTTGTCAGGTTGTTTTTAATCTAAGTAGTTCTGCTGATCTGAGCCTGCTGGTTTGTGTACTCAACACCTCTATTTCAATGGTATTAATGAGATGAAACTTTGGGTAGATTTAGGCAATGCATAAATCTCTGCAAGAGATAAGAGGATAAGAGTCTCATGTGTTTACAGTAGTCAAGTTCTTTGCTGGGCTGGTACAAGTTAAACTGTAACTATCATATGATACAAAACACCACAATAAATTTTAATTTTTTTTTCCTTAGTACAAAAGATGATTGGTGTGGAATTATCCATTATATTTATGAATGTATTTTTACTTTGGTAGCAAAGGCAAGGCATATTGTAGAGGTGTATTTTAGTTTGATGGCTCAGCAATAAATGTCATGTGTTTACCATTTTTAAGACTGCTTTTAGTTGATCAGCCTTCAGGATAAACTTTAGGTTTGTATTTGAGGGATGTGTCATTTACAAGGTCATTTAAGTGGTAGGCATTGGTGCAGGATTACAATAATAAATAATAATGATTCCTAGTAGAGTGTTTAATTGCTGAACTCCTTCATTTCAGTGTGCTTGAAGGTAAGGAATAATAATATTGTTAATTGCATTAATCTGGAAGTTGCCAGCTCTGTGGAACAGTAGCTTGGTTGTGAGTCTCTTGCACTCTGGAACTTCATCCAGACTGAACCAAAGCTCCCTAATTATTCCTCCATCTGAGGAGCAGAAGCAAAGATGTAACCAAGGAATAATGTACAAGGTGAGAGTGCAGCAGCTCAGAGGAATCAAAGGTGCATGAAAAGGGAACACAGTAAATGCAGTTTATGTGCAGAGCAGGTGTTGGTTAAGCCTTAGGTGAGAGATTCAGCCACATTTTCTTTTCAGAGTGGCTCTCTCTGTGCTTTAGTGTGAGCATAAATGTTTCCAGATCTGGGCAAAGGCACCAATCATCTTCAATTTATGGAGGGGAATATGGCATGGGCTGTTATTTTGGGAAGTAATGAACCAAAGCCCCTTGGCTGTAGCTGTGGCTCAGCAGAACTCTTGAAGATGACTCTGCTTGGCTGCATCTGGGATCTTAACTGCACAGACTGGTTTGGTTTGGGTTTGTTTGTTTAGTGTTTTGTAATCTCAAAACCCAAGATGGAGTCCCCCCTGGGAAACTGCCCTCAGGGATAAAGGCACATAATAGAAAGGAGTTGATGGCTTTTAAAAGAAATTTTTTTCTTACAGCATGAGAACTCCTGATTGCCATGTGTGGGAGATCAGGCAGGTGAGGCAGTAGAATAATGAATGAGTTAGGACCTCCTGGTGGAACTGAAGCACAATGAGCAATCAGTCCTGGGAAGAGCACAGGGATGTTGCAGGCATGGGGTCAGGAAAGGTAAAGCTCATCTGCAGTTTGGAATAAGTCAAGGAAATTGAAGAACCAAAGGAAGAGATTCTACTGGGACATTGGTCAGAAAAGAGAGAATTAAGAGAATATACCCACTCAGCCACTCCCAAATAAATAAGAGGAAATCAAGTGGCAACCAGCATGGAGAAGGCTGGGGAGTTTTTACTCACAACCACTCTTCCCTTATCTCTCTGAGCCTCAAAGCAGGGGCTGGACAAGCCAAGTCCCTCCCCTTTAGGAGGAGGTTGGGTTTGAGACCACCTGAGGAACCTGAACCTACACAAGTCCATGGGAAATGAACAAATGTGCCCCAGGGTCCTGAGGAAATTGGCAGATGTAATTGCTAAGACACTCTCCATGATATTTGAAAAGTGGTGGCAAATCCTCAGTGATTGGTGAAAAAAGAATATTTTTTTAAAAGGGTAATAAGAAGATTCTGTGATTTGGAGATGCTTGACTTGGAGAATTAGAGGAAATATTTTCCATTTAAAATAATCAATGCATCCTAAAAGGAAGTTTTGATAGATGTTTTTCCTGGTCTGTCACTTCAAAATGTGGGACATGGAAAGGTATTTTTCAAGAACTTGAATCTCCTCAGAGAGATAAAATGGTTTGTGTTTCACATACAAATACCTCAGCCCAGCTGTTGGTGACCAGACCTTTAAAACTTTATTGGTGTTGGAATATTTGGGGTTCATGCAGTCTGAAAGCTTCTTAGAGCACATTATAGATCCATGAGTGTGTATGTGTGACCTGCATTGCTACCTTGCCTTGTTTTAAAGTGTATTTATACCAGGATGCATGCAGTACCCTTTCTAGGAGAGCTCTAATAATATGTGAAAATGTGAATAACTGAAAAGATTATATTTTCTAGGCCTTTTATTACTGTAAAACATAAGAAGGAGCTGTGTGGTTCTCCTTATAGCCAATAGAGGGAATAGATGTTAACAGATATATATATATTAAAATACTTAACTCATCCACTTATAAATCATCATAAAGAGGTAGCAACTTTATGAAAGTAAAATCAATACAAATTGCATATGGCTCTTGGGATAGATTTTATAAACTGGGTGTTTTTCTTGTAGTAACATAAACATCTATGAATATTAAGCCACTTTTTTTGCAATTCAATTTTAATCTTTCAAATATAGAACAGGGACTATTTTCCCCTTACTATGTAATTTCAATTCCCAGTTTTGCTGATGGCATTTATGATCATAAATAGAGATATTAAAAAATAGAGGCACAAAAGTTGCTGAAGTGATTTGCTGAGCAGGCTGCATGTGCATAAGTGAAAGATGCTTAAGTACACTTAGAACTTTAAAAAATGGTCTCCTTGATCAGCTCTTTTCATAGTGAGGATTATGGAAATTTACTGGATTACAGCAAATATAACTGAGATTGTGACCCTTGCAGAGATTTACTTTGAGTGTGTTTTTTCTGTCATTTGGAACTCCATGAAATAATCAATCCAGAAGTAGTATAGCAATACAAACAATTTAGGAAGTTTTATTTTAAAGCACTTATTTCTACTAAGAATATGTCTTGTGGGGTTTCTTCATTTCCTTGCTAATTTTACAGTTTGTTGGTTGTACGTGCCTGTACATCCAGATCTGTCCCTTGGGAAGGGAATGGATGTGGCCTGGATGTGGGAGTTGCTTGCAACCAGTATTTTAGGAAATGTTTGAAAAACAATTATAGTGGAATAATAACAATTTTAATCCCAGTAGAGAAAAGAAATGTCAGGTGTTTGCTGCAATTCATGTTTCAAGGGTGTAAAATGTAGAACACTGATATTGCTGGAATGGAGACTGACTGTGGAGACGTTTGATAAACTCCAATGCCATTTTTACAGTACAACTTTATTCTTGAAAAATTTGCACTTGTTTTGCTGAGATTTCTGCAGGGCGTTAATTTGCTTGCAGAGTTTCTGCATTTTTAAAATTACCCAAAGAATGCAGCTGCCATTAATCATGAGGTGAAGAGCCACTGCTCAGAGTGACAATGGGGCTGTGCATCTTAGTCAAGAATTGCACACCAGCTGAAGTGACTTGAGTGAAATAATTTCAGAAGATAAAACACAGAGGACTCTAATCCTATTAAAATATGTCAGTAAATAATACTTTTTTGTTACTGTTTAATTTCCAAAATTTCTGAGGTATTTAGTTAAACACTTACAGGGACTAATTGTAAATGATATATACCCATAGTTACTTTGGTTAATAAAAATGGTAATACCTGTGCAAAACAGAACTGCTTTCAATGCTGTAATGTAATTGCATTGTGGAAAACAGCATAATAAAGCAAGAAGAAAACCCTAGGTAAATGTAATTTCAGATTCAATTTCCTCTGGATTAAGAAATACTGTCTGGATGTGGGTTCCACTTTTAAACTAGTCAGAACTACCTCTTACTGTACTATTCACTTTATTAATTAATTCCAAGTGTAAAATTCTACTAGGATTTCTGTAGTTTTCACAAACTGAAATCAGATTTTTAAGCTGATTTTGAAGATATAGTTACTTCTGAGCTTTTTCCTTGTACTTCTCTGTAGTGATTTTTCATGCCCTGAGTACCTGAAAACAAAATGAGGGCAGAGAGAGCTGAAACTGTCCTTGTCTACCCTGGAATATCCTGTGTCATACTGAGATCTTTCTGTGCTTCCATTCAGGCCTAGAAATGATTTCTGGAGTCAGAATGCATTTTCATCTTTGAGATTCATGGTTGAGTTTGAAGAAATTATAGGGAAGAGTCTTAGAAATAATCAGAACCCAATGGTCATATTTCTGAATTTACTACTTGTATTTCTTTTTCCTGACTAATTTCCTTAGGAACTGAGCTCATGTGAGAACACAGCCTGACCCAATGCTTGTCCAATATGTTCACAGCCCAGAAATTTAATCTGGAATGTCTGCCTGTGTGAAACCTGTTGTGTGGCATTTATTTTCACTTTATAGGCAGGCTTTTGCCATGTTAACATTGGTACTGTAGCTGTGGGAAAATCATGTTTATTGGTGGTATTTGCCTGCATTTTTAGGCTCTTTGTCTTCTTTTTTTTGGTAGTAAATACAAATAATGTGCCTCAATATGAGCAGAACACATTTTGAGCGTTTAGCCCACCTTCTTACATGGACATCAGTGAAGAACATTATTTAAATCAGCTCCATTTTCTAAGTTGTGGGAAATTCAGTGTGGAAGATGGAGAATAAAAGAAAAGAAAAATGCATTTGGCAAAATGTAGCTGCATTAAATGATGTATTTAAGAGACACTAGCTCAGATCTCTACAGAAGTGTTTTGTTGTTTTGTTTTTTTTCCTTGCAGGATGAAAATGTAGCACTCAGGAAACATGGATAATTCAGCTATCAAGTAAGATAGACACTCTTAGCAAATGAAACAAACTCCTGGTTTAAAGTCCCATAACAAAGTCAAAATCCTTCTGGGCAGATCCCAATAACTCAGTTTTCAGCCTGGGAGATGAGAATATAGAATGTTGTGGGCATGTAGAAGCATTTTGGGGGGTTTTATTCTTTGTGAGTGCTGAGATTCTCACTGCTGGAATTCACTGCTCTGCCTCTCAGCTTTTCCTTCCTGATCCTGTTTTGCTCATGTGGATTTAACAGGCAGCAGCAAACTACAGCACCATTATATGAGTGATTTTGCAAACAATGTTCTTTTTTTCCACATTGAAAATATGGACAGTAAGAACATGTGTTTTTAATAGTAAAAGTCTGCTTTTAACATCTGCTTTTCAATATTCTCTGTTGAATTTGTAGCTATACTTAGAATAATCCTTGAAACCTTTGAGCCTACCTGAGTGTTCCATCTCAGCATATTGTGTTCCACTGTGACACGAGGCAGATGGATTTCAGATTTCTCTTGTTCCTTTCTGCCATGGGTTTGTGCACATCCAAACCATAGTCTGGAGTGTGTTGGAGAGGTGAGGCTGCCCCTTTTCTGTGCACAGAAAGGCCTTTGCACTGGGGGTGGTGTGTGCTGTCACATACAGAAAGCCAGCCCAAACTGGTCGTGGTGTGAGCAGCTGGGGCAAAACAAGTTCTGATTTATTTGTGGTATGATTTTTTTGAGGTCTCCCATAAAACATCAGTCTGAGTCAAAGATTGGAAGTTAGAGCAAACTAATAATGTGAATATTATATTTTCAAATACTGAAAATATACAATAACTTTGTGGATGAGAAATGGTATTCTGAGCAAAATTGAACTCTTTAAGATGTGGTAACCACCTCCACCTACCCCTTCATGTCTTTTACATCACCAAAAATTTAACAAAGGCTTATTTCAGCCTCCTTTAATGGACTATTACTTAATTATCCTCTTGTGGGTTTTACTTAAGTATAATAGTTTCATGTTTTCCTGTTCTGTATAATCTATTTTATCTACCACTAGTTAGGTGTTCTGAAGAAAATAATCAGAAAACATGGTTTGTGCTAATCCAGTCAGTCATTTTAGTAGGTGTTGTAACAATATTATTCTGGAGTGGTGTTTTATTGGGTTTTTGGGGTTTTTTTACTGTCATAGAGCTTACTCAGAGAAATTAGATGATCTCTGATTCTCTGGTTCCCTCCTTGGGTAAATATAACCAGACTTAAAGTGTCTGGAAATGTGAGATCACCAAGGAATCAACCTTATATTTCATTTCACTGCTGTTAGTTTCAGGTATCTCCATAACACATTTTTCCTCCAGTAAATAAAACTCTTGAATAGTCATAAAGTTTGAGACAGAAGAAATAAATAAGCAGCAGAGCACATAAATGTCATGCAATCCCTCCCTGCAAGAGATCATCTGAGCACAGGGAAATCACCACTTACTCCTGTGAAAGCTCTGAGCTGACTAATGAGTCAGGGTGCCTGTGAGGTGATGGAAATTGCTTGGAAAAGTCACCTGCAAGGCTGCCTTTTATGTAGATTTTTCTCTAATAGTTTGTTTAAAATTCACAGTGAATTGTAGTCCCACCAGGTTTCACAGAGCCCTCCCTGCTGCCACACACACAAACACTGCAAAGACAAATACTGCACCACACACCTTGCAGGTTGTTCTGCACAGGGTTGTTTCTACCTCAATAACAATTTCTTCTGGAGTTTTACTATGCTGCAGGAATAGCTTTACGTGAAATCTTGTGAATTTGGAATATTCATGTAAGATAAATTACTTTTAAATTGAATTTCAGGAATGCAATTGATTGTGTTTGCCTGGGAAGAATAAGGAATTATCCACACAGTTATCTATAACTTAGAAATGCTGCTTCTGCACATGTAGCAGAATAATTTGGGGATATTTCTGATAAAGGGCAGTATATTTCACATTGCCTTAGATTACTTGAGAAGCAGAAATGCAATATTTTGGTAAAGTATATTTTCAATCCATCTTCTAAAAGTAAGGTAAAGGTCGAATTTTCAAGTTATAAAAACAGAAGTATCAAAAAGTTTCTATCTTCATCTCTGAGACTTTTCTTAAAATCTTTGCACATCTTTCAAAGACCTCTGTTGCAGATTATTGTTTTCTTTCTTAGTCAGCACAGATTTGCATTTACTGTATTCCTTAAAACATTGCTCAATGTATGTTATTGACCAGAATTTTCCAGTGGTTATGAAGAAAAAAAACAAAAACAAAAGCAGTCATAAGACATGAAATTGAATAAGTGGCTTTATTTTATTCTGGCATTCTACATGCTTAGCTGTAAAACCTTTTCTGCATCTGTCAACAGGGAAATCATTCTTGCAAATTATTGAGTGGGAGTAAAAGGTAAAATCCATCCAGGAGGGACAAGAACATTGGAAGGTCCCTTAATCAGCTTTCTAATTTACAGTGAAAATAGATTTTTTATTAGTCAGGAGTAACTTGCAACATAAGATGGTGTTACTCACTTGAAAAAATAATTGGTTTTTGATTGGGAAGGAATCAACTGCTTTCTGAATGCTGGGTTAACAATAAATATCTTGCTTATGAAGCAGAAATTTACTTCTTCATCAAATGAGTGAAGAAAGAAACTCAAATGAACACAATAAACAAGATTTTCTGAAAAAAGGCAACACAGTTGGATTTGATTTGAAAAGAGGAATAGCAGGCATATGCCATGTGTCATTACAGGAGAGAACTGGCGACAGGATTATTCATTATGTGGTTTCAGAGTGCCCTAAATTGGAGTATAAGATTATTGGAAGTGGTTGATTTCCCCAGATTACTGCTTAATAGTGACTAAAGGGCCCACATTACTCATATTTGCAAAGAAAATAGTGCCAGAAAGCAGCAGTGGTTGACTGGAATGAAATGTGGAGCCCTCAGGGTTTTAGCTTGAGATGCAGCTTAATTGTGTGTCTCTTGTTTAATACAAATGTCCCTGAGTCTCTGAGGCTGCTGTGCTCTCAGCACTTGCAAATTGATCCAGCACTTTCCAAACTATTTACCGGGGATTTTTTTCTTCACTGCTTTCTAAACAAATTATTCTAATGACTTCACAGACCCAAGTAGGTTTCTCTGTTTCTGGCTGTTTATCGTTACCAAATTCCTTCATCTTCCTGCCAGCTTTTGTTTATTTCCTTTATCTGCTTAAACTTCTGTAATGCCATGGTTGGAAAAGGGTTAAGGCCTGATTGTCATCCCTGCAACTTTCCTTCTGTACTTCTAGAAAAACATGGAAAAATATCCCAGCTGGGATTAGGGTGTGTTTGCTGTCCTACAGGTGATGTGCTGCCTATTGATAATGAAATATTAGTGTGGTGGATTATTTTTAACTAAAGTAATTCATATTTTCAAACAGATTTGCTAAAGTACTTTTAGAAAGAGTTTGTGCTGTGAAATTTCTTATACTTTTAGGGGCATATATTGCTCTACTTGGACAATGTTTAAATTGGTTGTGGGGTATACACAGAGCATTCTTGAAGAAAAGCTAAATTAGAAACAACCTGAAATTTTCACAAATTTAACACCCCCCCAAAAAAGTTGTATTTATTTCACACTATTTACAATTTCTCAGCCAGATCCTATGAAACTAAGGGAAAATACTACATTGCTGTGAAATAAAATGATTTTGTTGTGTGAAGGTGCTGGACTGATGTGCAGAGGGCTGAGTTGGAGTTCAGTGCTGTGTTGAATTCCACAGGACTCCTGTGATTCTATTGCCAGGTGATGAAATGGAAATGAAAGTACTTTCTTTTTGCCAAGTGAAAATGTCAGGTCTAAGTAGGCAAGACTTTTACATAGAAATACCTTGGGAAAGAACCTAAGATTTCATTTTGTCCATCTGCTTTAATTAACCAGACCTGGAACTAAGGTATTGAAATTCTCTATTACAAACAGGGAGATGAGCAAAGGAAGAAATTATTCCTGCATTGTGATCCTCATTTCTGCCTTTCCTGCAATACCTCATACGTTTGAATAATGTTTAAAAGAAGCTCCAGATTGTGGAAATGATGATTCCAGGTTTTGAATTCAGAGGGATTGCTGAAGTCTTTGAGTCAACATGTTGACTGAGGACATACTTAGAATCAACTGCTAAAATCTGTAAATATTAACAAACTAAAACCAAGATTTTAAATATATTCGAAATAAACTGCACTGTTCACCTGATCCCTGAGTAGTGCATCTCATAAAACTGATGTCATTGCTGCGTTGTTCAAAGAGAAAATTTCTGAGGAGGATTTTTGTTATTTTTTTCTTTAGCATGAAAGATTAAATTGCTGCCTTACAATGTTCAGCAAAATTTCCAATGAGTGTTTATAACTTCTGTAAATCAGAGTTTTTTCTAGTATTTTTGAGAGACGTTGCTCCCTGAATTCAGCCACTTACACAAATGGATTTATAACATTGTATTCATTTTAAATTTCTCCTTTTCAAAAATTACATTTGCAGTTGATGTTTCTGCAGTGCAATAAAATGGCAACTGTGCAACAAGGACCATGATCCTGGAGAATCCTTCAAGTGCTGTGCAAGAAATACAATGGCTTAATATCAGTAGGGGTGTATGAGGTGATTTGATATGAGCATTTTTAATGTATAGGAGAAATTCAAGATGCAGAGAGAAATTGCTCCAGTTCATTTTAAGATGAAAACTCAAAATTTGGATATAAAAAATTTCTAGGAGGAAAACTATGTAAAAAGCTACAAATTGCATTTGAATATCTGAAGGATTAGTTAAAGCAAACATGCATGATCATGAAATAAGCTTTTATTGATCAGTTATTAGGTGGTGAAAGCTCCATCCCATTGCTCTATGTAAAACCCCACTGAACAGATCATTTTCCTTCCACTTCCATGTGAAATTCATGTTTTTCAAGGTTATGTTTTTTCCCCCTGTATGGCTTAATATTGTTCTTCCACCCCTTGGGCAAAGATAGGACATCTTTGGTTATGTTTTTCCTAAATCAAAAAATGCTTTCCCTGTATCAGGATTACAGGAGAACAGGTGAGAAAGCCTTGGGACAAGGGCTGAGCTCCACGCTGGGTTTGGTCTCACAGACCTTGAGGAGTTCCTGGCCTGGCTGCAGGACATGTCCAGGAGGTGACAATTGATGTCCTGTCCTGTCCTGTCCCCACAGGTCAGATCCACACATTTTAGGGCCAGAGAAGTCTGAGCCAGACTCCTCTGGCCCTGAAATCTCAGGCTCTGCCTCCTCCTTCCAGTCCTTCCTTCCTCTGGCTCTGGGACCTTGCATTCCCCATGGCCAGCAATATTTGCTGCTCTGCATGAAGGCATTTTCCAGGCATGCACAAAGGGTATTTATCTCTTCATATGAAATGTGGTTTTCCATTGCAATGGTTCAGTAAGGACAAGGGACCTTGTTGTTTTTTATTCTCTCTGAAGCATCAAAGCACAGAGCCAGCCAGAAACAGGTGAGTGTGAAAAGAGCTCTGGTGTCTTGCTGCTGTGTCTGGTTCACACACCAGTGTTAGGAGCAGCTGACCAAATACAGGAAAAGATTTTAATTTTTTTTCCTTCAGATGATCTGGGACCTCTCTTTGGGTCTTGTCTGCAGCAAAGGAAACAATCTGAGTATCATATAATGATCTCCCTGCCTTTTGGAGTGATATTTGTTACTTGCCCTGCTCTGGTGTCTGCCTCTTTACTTTCTTCCACTTCTCCTGCCCTCTGGAAAGGATGTTAGGACTGATTTAATGGCATTTAATGGTGTTCTGGGTGTCAGACCAGATGGTTTGAACCTGTCAGTCTTGGGTTTTTGTGAAAGCTGTGAGGGCAGGTGTTCTAAGCCTGACTGTGCTGGTTAGTTACTGTCACAAAAATCACTTACGTGCTTTGTGCCTCAAAACTCCCATCAGAAAAGCCTGGATATTATTTAGCAGCCTCAGACATTGTATATATTAATTGGAAGTTTAATCTAATTAAAATACTTATGTCAAGAAAACATATTATTTGGATTTGATCTTCCACATAATAGAGGAAGATTGGAGCTCAGATCAGGTATTAATTACTGTCCAAATATTGCATGTTTTTTGTTGAGTGATTACATACCACTAGTCTTTCCCTTGCACAGTTGGTTGTCTCACCCTTGTAATATTCTCCTGTCATTTCTTTTCCTGGCCAATGATGTGGTGCTTTAGCCATTCCACTTTCTGCAAGCCTCATGCTGTCAATGTTCACATCTCTTAATGCTGTGTCCCAAAATGCAGAGTGTGTGAGGGAATGCTAATTGAAATTACTGCATTTCTTCAGTTGAAATTACTGTATTTATTCCATTGACATTACTTTATTTATTCCATTGAAATTACTGTATTTCTTCAATTGAAATTACTGTATTTATTCCATTGAAATTACTGTATTTCTTCCATTGAAATTACTGTATTTATTCCATTGAAATTACTTTATTTATTCCATTGAAATTACTGTATTTATTCCATTGAAATTACTGTATTTATTCCATTGGAATTTCTGTATTTATTCCTCTGTCAGGAGAAGTACCAATGCAGTGTAGCAGTGTTTCTCATGGCTGGAGAGGGTGGAATTCACATGCACAATAGCAGCAATCCACCTTGTGCTGCAGATAATAGGAGACAGCACTTTGCTGGGAGCAATGGCTTTCATGTCTGCTCTGTTGTGTGAAGCCAGAGCCTAAGGCACTCAGATAACACATTATTAATAGGGACAAAACTTCCAGTGTTCTGGGAGTAAATATTCACCACCTCCATGTTAATCCATCCACTTTGATTGTGGGGTATGAAACCAAATGGAGAAGTGTCTGCTTCTCTGCAGAGGGAATGTTTGAAAGTGGAACTGACTACAGCAAATGGGCAAAGCAGCAGTGCTGTGAGCATGGAGCTGTGCAAGGGGGGGAAATTCATGTCACCTGCACCTCTGGGAGTTATTGGAAAACCCCAGTTGTGTGTGTCTCTGGAAAAAATCTGTATTTTCCCTCTACTTTGCACAAAACAACAGGAAATCTGGATTTCAGGTTCACAGTAGGAGGTTTCTGCTGAGGGTTTGCAGAACCTTTACTTGCACAACATTCTCAGTGCTTGCTTATTCTGTTGGCTGAGAACTAAACCTTTTCCAAAAGCTAGAACTTGTATTCTTTACCTAAATAAAACGTGTCCTCCTTATTGCTGTGTAGGTTTATCAGTGATCCCTTCAATGTAGGAATGAGCTGAGTTTGCCATAAAACCAGACACACCTGGGAGAGCTTTGCTTTCACACCACAGAGCTCTGCTGTTCTGTAGTCAGTGCAGCTGCAAGCTAAACTTATCATTTAATGTCATTAACAGCAGTTTGTGCTAATAAAAACTTCTTGTGAGCTTCACTCTTCCCAGGAATGCAGCATCCACTGGTATGTTCTTGTTTCCAGACTCATGGGAATGGTGCTTTTTATGGCAGGGCACAGAACAGGGACCAGGGGAAAGGAGAGCAGCTCAAGCTGCTCAAGCAGTTTTGCTCCAGCACATAGATTTTGTGACAAAGAATGAAATAGGGTCCTAATGATGTTTAGCTGAGCTCTAATAATGATCTAAATGTTACCTGCTGTATTGCTTTGGGTGTTTTATTAGCTGTAGGACAGCTCAAATCTAATAGTTTCAAGGTATGTGATATTGCATAATCAAAGATACAGTGTGAAGCAGTGTTTGTTTGCATGGCTTTGGGTTTGGTGCAGAGTTATGCCCACTGACAGTAACAATTTGCTAAAATTTTTGGGAATATATTGTAGCAACATGGAGTATCTGTATGTAATGTCTTTGTACATAAAATATGTGGGATTTCTATAAGAAATCTCTTGGCTATGTTTTGAAAGAGGTGTTGTCTAGAAAATTGCAATCCCAAATGATTCTCTGCTCTCTGAAAATAATTTTGTTCATTTGAAAGAGCATGTGAAGTACTTCAAATGAAAGGATTTTAGATAATCCTTTAAGATGCAAAAAGAAATCTGATGAAAAATACATGGAAAATTTGGAAGTAAAATCTTGTTCTGTGGTCTGCATTTTAGCATGAAAAGCACAAACCTGTAGTGTGCATGTTTCTAGCTCTGCTTTGCCTGACTTCTCCTCCAGTGTCAAAACCTTAAACAATAATTTTATTCCATTTTCTACTCACTTCACTATGAGACTAAAAGGATTTTAATTAGACCCACTCCACAAGCTTCATGAGAGCATCAGCAGTGCCTGCTCATGAAATGAAAGAGGAAATGAAGCCAAAAGTTGCTCGAGTCTGGGGAACGTTTTATTGGGGTTGACAGTGGTAACTTATTTAGCAGGAAAGAGGCACCCTTTTCAAACCCTGAATTACTGCTCAGCTCTGGGCTCTGTGTCATGCAGAGGTTGCATTAGAATATCAGAAATACTCTGGCTTTCCCTTGGAAGTTTCTGTTAAGCAGTATTTTGGCTAGCACACAAATTACATGTAAAATGGGTTGTTTTCCTTCCTCCTGGTTTTTCCCATTCAGGTTGCAGTAAGAGATTTTGCCTTTTAGAGCAATGTTATCAACGTGGCATTCACAAATCTGGACACCATGGGGTAGCATTAATTTGTTCTTTTCAGTCTTTTCAGAGTAAACAATCAAGTCCTTCTAAAAATTATTTAAAGTTTTCAACTATGAATAAAACTGGTTAAATTACATTGAAGTGCCCAGATCTAGTGTGAAGTTGTAGCAAATAGAACAAGAACTGCCATCATTACAGCTCTGAAATATTTTGTACCAGTCTGTTGGGCCTCATTTTGTAATTCACTAATTTGATATTCAAATTCTGTTTGATGTTGTTCCTGCAGCATCCCTACCTAAATTAACAGTACTGAATTATAACCTAATAGACCCGTCTTCCACCCACACTTTGATTTGTCAGAAACTATTAAAAATTAGTCATTTATTATTTAGCAAACCATTATTGTGTGTTTCCTCTGATCTGTAAGCAAAATTTCAAGGCATTAAAAAATTCAGAAAATGGCAGTGGAGTTGACATGAAATCATCACTTCCCCACAATTAATAGCTGCATAAATTTATGAAGCCAAGCAGGCTTTTAAAACTTATTTTTGATTTTATTCTTATCCTTGGTGAGTTTGAAATGGCCTGTTTTCCTTGCTGAGCAGGCTCTGTCCCTGCTGCCTTCCTTGGGAGGAAGGACACACATTTGGTAGGTGCATTTCTCTGCTGCTCTGCATTCCCACTCAGGGCTTGGTGCCTGTTCAGCTGAGCAAAACCTGTGGTCATTATGTGAAGCAGAACTTTCCAGTGTCTGCTTCTTTAATCCATTTATCAATTTTTTTTTATTAGACTTACTTTTTGTATTTCTGGAATGGTGAAAACTTTAAAAATGTATTTTACTTCTTTCTTCCTCACTGCCTCCCCTGAGTCAGGCAGGTGTTGTGCCATTTGTTCCATCCAGGGCACAAAGGATCACATTTCCCTCTTGCTTCAACTGGATTTATCTCAGGAACCTTAGCTTGAGTCTTCTCCCAAGATTAAAGTTGTTAATATTCATTCAGCTCATGATTCCTCAGAAAGTAACAGGCTAAGATGCCCCTCAAACTTTCTGAAGTTTTTCTCCCCATCCGATATTGCAATCTAATAATAAGCTAAGAACTTGCAGTTCTTGCAAGACATTTCACACACCCCCTTCCCAGGGAAAATATTGTGTGGGCAGTGTAATATTCCATTGCAGTTCTTAAGTTCTGCCTTCTTAGAGCAGCAGGGCAGAGGTGTCAAAGGACTTTATTTCAAGCATTATTTGCTTTTATTGGAGCAGGCAGGCCAACGAATTAATTTAGGTGTTGAGTGGAGCTATGGTTTCATTTGTGGCAGTTTGTTCCCCCATGTCTAATTGTCTCCCAGTCCCTAAACAATCCCTGCCTTGCCTTCATGTGTGTAGGATGGGTGACATTGCTGACCCCTCCTTTAATCCTGGAGCTTCAGCTACCTCCTGGTAACTTCAGAAAAACTTTCACCTGAGACAAAAGGTTTGCAGCCTTTGAGATTATCCAAAATAACTGATGCAGGGAGCAGTCAGCTATCTCCTCTCTGTCCTGTATTTTTGTGTTTTTTTTAATGTCACCCATCTTATTGGCAAACAAAGAATGGGTCCAGGCTTTGGGGCTGGATACAGGGAAATATCAAGGATTGGTTTCTGCCTGTGAGGTCAGAATTGTTACAGGAAGGCAGAGACCCTGAGGTCAGAGGGTGGCAGAGGCTGAATGTTGTGCTGATTCAATTGCTGTGGTTCATGTTATGAGTGTCTCTGTCTCTGGAGGAGCATTTCCCAGGTTCTGGAGTTTGTGTGGTAGCCTGTACAGTTCATCCCATCTCCTGGAGTGATTTAGATCAGTGTGGTCTGCTTAAAGTCATTCCTGGAGGAATACACAGGTAAACACTTGATGACTTGGAGCAGAGAAGTGACGTTTTTTGTTACTTGTTTTGTGCTCAGTCATCAGTTCTACAGTGGTTTGTTAATGCCTTGAAGTGCAGATAAATATTTAAATATTTAAATTACAGAAATAATAGAACTTTTAATTTTAAATCTGTAATTTCTGGTGTTAAATACATCAACTGAAGGTCGGGGGTCAGTTTCCATAGTGTTCCTTCTTTTTTGATGCTTGAATCCTGGAGTTTAGAAATGGCAGCCTGCCTGTCTTAAAGATGGTCTGGGCTTGATGGTGCACATTAAAAATTACAGCTCTCTCACCTGGATATCTCCCACTGTGCTCCCAGAATCCACCTTTGAACACCAGAAATAATGACCTGCTTTCCCTGGGTCCTGGAAGCCTCACTGACTCGTTTTTGAGTTTTGGGTATTTAAGATGCCTGCAGGGGAGGGGGAAGTGTTTAAGGTGAACAGTGAGAAAGTTTTTGGAGGTGTTTTTTGGATTTTGAGGGGGTTTTTTTCCACCTTATTTTGCAGTAACCCTCTGTCGTCTGTATAGGAAAATACCTTAATACTTGTACACAAATACTTACAGGGCACACCCACATTAAACCCAAGTTGTGGGGTGGTTTTCCAGCACTCCCCAGCCATTGTTCAGAGCCAGAACAACCTACTCCTGTTGCCTGCTCCTGCAAGCAGCAGCACATGCAGGTTTTTTGAAGCTGAGCTGAACAGACTCTGTTTGACATCTGTTGCTAATGCTGCAATCAGATCGATTGCTACCCTTAGTGCCAGTTTTTCACAAAAGTTTCATTTTCTGGTTGCTTGTTTTTGGGTTTGGGCTATTTTTTGTTTTTGTTGGCTTGTTTGTGTCTTTGGTTGTTTGTTTTGTTTTTGTTTAATTTTTGTTTATTTGGGGGTTTTGTTTGTTTTGTGTTTGTTGGTTTTGCTTCTTTATTTTTTTCGTTCATCTAATTTTCAAAAAAAACCTCAGAAAACCAAACCTGTTCTTGAGAAGAATTTTATGCTGCTGGTAGTTATAACTATATTAAATTTCCTTATTTGATTTGTTTTTATTTATTTTCAAATTAGTCAATGTAGTCACCTCAGTATGAGTTCACATATTCTATAGCAGTGCAAAGGACTGACTAATTGTAACATGATAAAAAGGCAGAAATTTTGCTGATACTTCTTAAAAGTCAGTTGGAAATAGGACTGCTTTGAATGTGTGATAAATGGGTTTTTGTTTCGTATATTGCTAGTAAATAAGAAATTATTTGAAAATCACGCTTTACAAAATTAAATGTTTCCTCTTTTGTGTATTTAATTAAGACTTTTTCCCCTTTGAAACCCGTTTAGAGCTGAGCTGTTTCTGTGAAACTGGACCCAAATCCTTACGATTTATTTGCCTTTAACAGACTGGAGGCTTTAGTTAGCAAAATCCAGCCTTTTCAATCTAAACTAAAACTTCATTTTCTCTTGTATAGATTTATCAGCTGGCAAAGCACATGGTGTGCAGCAGCAAAGAGAACTTGCATGCTCTGCTAGTGAACAGCCAAGGGCTGTTATTTTCTTCAGTGTATTTCTTCTTAATTTCATGGCCAAAGACCACATGAAAAAAAAAAATAAAAAACAACAACTGCTTTTCAAGCAAGAGGAAAAAGTGTTCTTGTTCAGCAGAGGAAATGTCAAAAATGGAGCTTGAAGAAGGGGGATAAAAGATGTGGGAGTGAGAGAGGAATGTCTTGAATTTGTGCTAACAGTGAATGATGGGATGCAGTGAGAGTCAGTTTCAGAAATCACCTTCTTTTAAGAACTATCTACTTAGTGTATTTATAAATATATAAATATATATATATATATATATATAAATAACTGTCAATGAACCTTTTCAGCCTCTACTGAAACAGATTTAGAACCAATGAATAGGATATATTTGTAAATCAGGAATTGTGGTTGCCATAAGGATCTTGGATTGGACCCTCCAGCCCACAGATGCACTCAGGGCAAGCAAGAATTATTATCCAACTATGTTGTGAAGGGACAGAGGAGCTTTGAGAGGTATAAACTTCCTCTGAGTTGTAGGAAAATACATCCATAGGTGAAGAATGCAAGAATTCTGCTTGCCCAAAAGCATTTCTGGCTACAATCTTCTCAGTTGCCATTTCTGCCCATTCTGAGCTCTTGAATCAAGGGCTTGGTTTGTCTTTCTCTGGGAGTGATTTCCTGGTGTCACTCTGCAAGTCTCTCTTCACTCCCAGTCTAGAAGGATTTGCTGATTGCTGGTAATTCTTTGATCACTTCTTCAAACAACTGATCATAATAATTATAATGTTCTTATTTAATGAGGCAGCACTCCTCTAAGGACTAAGCAAATATTATTTATGGCTCAAGTGATTCAGGTACAGAGAAGTTTAAATCATCGTGTAGTACCCAAGGGAGGGCTGCACTATTTCTGTCTCAGATGTCTGAGAAAAAATATGAGTGCTTGCTTCCTATAAGATTTGCTTAGTAGATCTGATGCTCCTCAAATTATACAACTTTTTATGCATAAATATGAGGACATGGCATAGATCTTTGCTGTGATGGAGTAAACAGTTCCTCCAAGATTTACTGCAAAGTATTCACATATTTTTCAGTCCATAATCTTTTATGCCTTTTGGCTCAGCTCTCCCTTTTTCCTCTCTTCAGGAAAAAGAAATCATCTAAAGTTTTATCAAGTTTGTATAGGGACAATAGGTTTTCCTTGTTTATACCCAGTTTCTGCATACAACCTGTTTTGGTTAGGAATAGGAACAAAAAAGCCCAACTTTCCTAATTACAGCTTCTTAACTAAAGTGCCTCTGCAATACAAAGCCCTTAGAGTGACAGGGTTACATGAGAAGGATTGTCTTTGACAAGAAATGGCTCATTTTGTTCAAAAGTGGATTAAGCCCCACAGAAGGTTTGTGCTGCTGACCTGTTATAACTTTGGGCAGGCTGCCCCTGGAGCAGCAAAGGGCAGGTTGCTCTTTCTTTGGTGATTTTCACACAAGAATGTTTGAATTAACCTGTTGTACAGCTTCAGAGTGTTGTTCCTCCCAAGACTTGACTCTCCTATGGCATTGCACAAGTGGAGCTAAATTGAAATTTAGTGGGCGGGGGCATGGAAAATGTGCAAATAAGTGCTTAACTGTGATTACTATTTAGAATATTGAATAATAGGAAAGTTATATTAAGGTTAGTCAAGTGACTTTATTCACCTAATTTCAGTTTTGCTCCTCCAAACCCTCTTTCTGTGAGATTTCCTGGAGGGCCTGCGTGGTGATGCTGGGCAGGACGTTGGTGTCAGTGCCTCCAGGGTCCCTGTGTGCCAGCCAAGCAAAGGAAATCATTTGCACGCAGAATTCTTTAACAAAGCAGCTGATTTTGTTCTCAGAGTGCCCAGCCAGGCCTGCCCTGCTGTCCTCCCTCCCTGAGAGCATCTCCAGCCACGGAATTCTGTGTGAGTCTGTGGAGTCCTGACTGCCCTTCCATACATGATTCATAAGGGCAAAGGTCTTTAGAAATTTCCACATCATCCTGGGCTGTTCTCTGCTTTTTTAATCTGCTGCTCCTTCCCCTCCTATCACACCATGGTGCTTTTCTTTGCACCACCACCTCTCCTACACCACTATCCCTTTTCCCTTGCATATTAACCTTGTTTTCTCTTTTCCTTATTGTGCCTGAATTCCTTGGCACAGAGAGTGGAACTTGATATCTTTCTTTCTTATGTCTGTCTCTGCATCAGAGATCAGCAGAATATGACAGGAATTTATACCAGGGACTGATTGTGTTCATTTCAAATAGAAGTGACCTATGGGAAAAAGGATTTATTGAAAGGTAATGACATTTGCTGCTAGTTCAGAACTGGAGGGAGCTACAGGGTCACTCACTTCAGTGGAAGGGGCAAAAGGTTTAAAATGGATGAAGTAGATTAAGACCATCATGTTCAGATACCTGTTTTTTCCACTTGAAACATAGAAAATTCTAGTAAAAGAACAGGGGAAAAAAACCCCAAACAAAACCACCAAAGGCACAGCCAAAAGGGTAGAATGTATACCAATATCTTTAAAACTGCTAAATGAAACCAAAATGAGGATAGCAAATCTTACAAAAAAACATTCTGCTATGTTTTTAGCAACCAAGTAAATAAATCACTCACTGCTCTCATTTTTAAGTGCAACAACAGTGCTGAAGATAATCAACTGGAGAAAAAAAAGGAACTTTCTTGGTCTCTTGTACATGTACACCATTTTATAAATTTTGTATAAATGTCTAATTTTCATGAATGGACATTCAGATTTAAATGTATTTTTTAGATTCCAGAATGAGGGGCAGTAATTTCCCCTTGAGAATTAAGATGTACCCAGAATGGATAAATCTTATTGTTGAATATCTCTAGATTGAGAACGCTGAGGATGATCAAGTTATTTTTCCATCATGATTGCTTGATTTAATTTGTTTTCTGAAGATTTGAGGATGCCCCTATTGAAATTTCTGGGAATTGTTAATTCTGAAGTCTTAACTCTTTCCTTCCAAAACAGGGAGGTTTTAAAGCATTATGTATTTAGTTTGTATGCTTTTGTGTATTTTTTTTAAATACAGAACACTGCTGATTTTTAGGGATTTCACCAGTAAAAACATTTGTGGAGGGGCTTTGTGTTAAGGGTTTTTTGGGGTTTTTTTAGGATACCTTTTGTTTCCAGATTCTTTCTCTTTTGAGATACATTTTAATTTATTTTTCTACTAAGGTCAAGCTACTCTTAAGAAATTGCCAAAAAATCTAGAGTGTAAAAGTTGTGTTTTGGAAGGCAGTGTTTCAACCACTGAAACAATGGTGAATGACCTCGTTTTTTGTAGTGTTCCATAATTTTCTAAATGAGTCTGTATGTGGTTATGACCTTATTAAATCAGTACAATCATAATCTGAATAATTTACTAGTGTGAGGTAATTATAAGGGTACTTTTTTAAAAAAATAATTTAGTTTTACCTCTACTTAGAACTGCTTGGAGTCTTTAAAATAAATTTCATGGTTCAGTAATTTGAGAAATCATAAAAAATATTGCAATTAAGGAAGTGGTTAATAATATCTATCTTGTGTAGTTGCATTATGGAAACCAAAGTAATTCCTGTTTTCATTGTAGAAGTGTTAAATTGAAGTGGTGGCAGGCAAATGGCTCATGTAGGGATTAGTGATGGGGTCAGACAGTGGAGCTGCCTGGCTGCTGGACCAGCAGGATTTTCTCTGTTGTTGCTGCAGGGAGGTGGGGCTGGCACAGCCCTGGTGGCTGCTCTGGGGCAGCTCTGGGCTCACAGGCTCAGATCCCAGGGGCTCTGGCACTTCACAACAGGCTCTGCCAACCTGTTGGTGATCAGAATGAATCTCTGTGTGTCACCAAAACTGCAGGAAAAACAAAAACCCTCCAACACCGTTTTTAGTGTTAGAGAATCGAGGCATTACTTTATCCCCACCAGGATGTTCAACAGAAATTATTTAATGCATGCATAGCCTGGGTTGTGCAGAGAAAATCATTCCATGACACACAAATTTTGCTAGATTTTTCTCAAACTTTATACACTCAAAATAGAAATTCATGGTTCAATGTTCATTGGTTCCAGTTTACACAGTTCTCAGTGTTTGGTTTCCTCTTGGTTATGGATTTCTTCACCTCCAATGCTAATCTGGTTCTTCTTCCTTGGTTCTCTCATCTCTCTTTCCAGACCAGGTGCCTCTGACCATGCCAGGGGTGATGTTTGGGGTTGATGGTCATTATCTTTTGTGTATCTTCTGTGCTATTCCCAGTGTGTTGAGATGTTAGCTCATCACTCCTTGAGTGAGGAAACAGTCCTTTGAAAAGAAACTTCAATGCCTTTCCCTCAGAGATGAACAAAACTGACTAAAGTTACAAAAAAAACCTCAAAAAACAAAAACAAAGCCACCACCAACAAAAAATTTAAATTACATTTTGTATCATTTTCCCACATCTGGAGCAGCAGGGCTGTGCAGCTCAGCACCAGGGTGGCCAGAGAGCTGGAGGAATTGGTGGGGGCCCTTGTCCAGGTCAGCTCTGTAAAGCTCAGCAGAAACAAAGGAAGCTGAGCACCATGTGATGTGAAATCCTCTTTATCCCTGGCTGATTTAGGGCTGCACACATCAGGAGCAGAGAAGTCACTGATCTGAAGGGGAGTCACCTCAAGTGTAGAGTTTCCAATAGAGTAGAAGAACTCTGAGCTACCCAGGTAATTTGCTCACAGCAGTCTCTGGACATTCACCTGTACAAGCTCTGCTAGCATGGCCATCCTTGTCCACAGCACAGAATAAATTTTAAACAAACAACCCAAAACCTATTTCAAAAAGGCAGAGTTTCTCTTTGAATGATGAGCTGTCCCAAGAGAGTGAGCTGCAGAAAGTAACCATACAGTATTATTTAACCAAGGGAACAACAGGGGGAGAAAGGCAGGAAAAAGAAGGGAAAAAATACAGGGCAACTGCAGAAAGAGTTAAACCATTTTTCTATTTACATGGTTTATTTCACAAGTGTCTGACTCATTGGGCATAACCAGCACAGTTAAATTACAAAATTACTATTTGGTTCTTTTTTATTGACTACAATTCAAAGCTGCTTCAAGCCTTCCAAATTTAATCCCCCCAGCTCTTTGCCGAGAACATTACCTTTTATTTTCAGCATTAAACTGTGTAAGATACCCCTAAGGCTACATGTGAGCTCACCCTCCATGATAGGAGCTAACAGAGTGTATCAATTGTTCATGATTTCCTATTCTCCTGTAAATTGGGAGAGGCGGGAGGAGCGCTGGAATGCGAATTTTGTGCTGTCAGCAGTTCCTCTGCAGGCTCCAGTGCATAGCAAGGGAATTAATTGTGGGCTGTTTGCAGCTCTTCACTCGGAGCTGCCGTTTAGCAGCCTGTCAAAACTCAAATAATCAGCCCGGTGTGTGTATTTGGATATGCTTACTTTACTTTAACTGTTGGGATATTCTCTCTCCTACCCCTGCTTGGTTCCAGTGAAGTTCCAGGAGACAGCAGGGACAAAAAGCCTTTTTCACAGAGACCATGCAGCCTCTCAGGGACACTTTCTGAGCCTTTGGCTGCTGGAAAATTCATTGGGTTAGAAGTAGCAGAGATTTTTATGACATATTTCAGGTGCTTTTCCCCATTATGCTCCACCTCCTATTCTCAGATAAGAATTTCTTATAAATTGATTGAGTTGCAGGTGTGAAATATTTTTTTTTGAATAATATTTTTGCCTAATTGCTTAATGACAGGATTTTTTATTTGTGGAAATTACTGCTGAATTTATGCTATAAATTATAACAGGTGCCTTTTCAGGTATATTTTGAAAGTTAAATACGAAACCTATTTTTACTGGAATTATATTTATAAATGCTTCTGCCAATGTTGAGACAAGGGTGTTTAAGAAGAAAGACTGGGTGTGAAATAGCTTAGTTGATAAGGTGGTGTTAGGTCACAGGTTGGACTTGATGATCTGCAAGGTCTTTTCTAACCTTGTTGATTTTGTGATTCTGTAAAAATAGTCAAATGAAAATATTTCAAATATTGCAAAATCTAGCAACTTCTCTGTTTGTTCTTTTTTTCTAAAAAAAATTGTAATTTTGACCCACTTCTTCCCCCAACTTTTCTTCTATTTTATTCACTACTATAGACACTATTTTCCAAAATGGCCCACAAGACAGTTATGGACTTTCCCTATTCTAATGGTTTAAAAGAAAATTTTTCCTTTAAGTTTTGATGTCGTTTTGAGTTCGAGATGGAGGTCAGGCTGAGAATAAGGTAATGAGAAAATACATGTATGAATATATTCAAGCAGTTGCACATTTCAGTGTTTTCTATCCCATCAATAACGTGTTTAGTTCCCATGGTGTGTGTGGGTGATGCGGCTTTAACAGCAGCGCAGTTATTGAAAACTTCATGCTTGCTCATCAACTTTTTCAATTATTTAATCTGATTTGTTTTCAAAGCAAAGTTTGTGCTCACATAGAGGAAAGATACAGTGTAAGGGACCAAAGTGTTGCAGAAGTAGCATTGCAGAAAATATGTGAGCAGTGATTGGAACTTTAGTGTATATATGCAGGAATGTGAATATATATATATATATATATATATATATATACACACACACAT